>CM053791.1:249492793-249550293 GCA_028749045.1 Cupressus sempervirens | reverse complement strand
CAATAGCTAGTGAAATGTTCGGTCTTCTACAAACTACATATTGCAATTTTCTAATCATAGACCTATACAATGTTTGATTTACTTCAGCAAAATCATCAGTTTTGGATAGTTTATGTCCTATCACCATACAAGTACTAACTAGTTTTGGATCTTCCATACAAAAAAAATTCAAGATTTCCTTCCCATACTTAGAATCGATGATGTAAATATGATATTTCATCTAATATACTTGTAATCCAGCAAAGAACTTTATTTCTGCAAACATAGACATCTCAAATTCTTTCATCATTTCATTTTCAAATGTCTTACACAATGTATTTTTTCCTCCAAATATGATATCATCAACAAATATTTTAGTTAGTAAGATTCCTTTACCTCCTTCTATCTTCAAGTACATATTGATGTTGTCATCAGTCTTCTCAAAACCAATCTTCACAAGATAGTTATGCGGTCTTTCATAGCATGCTCTAGGAGCTTGCTTCAAACCATATAAAGTTTTGTGCAATCTACACACCATGTTCTTATTGTTTGGATCAAAAAATCCTTTACGTTGTTCTATGTAAACTACTTCTTCCAGTATACCATTCAAAAATGTTGACTTAACATCCATTTCATAAACTTTCAATCCTTTGTAAGTAGAGTAAGAAAATGTCTCTCCATAGTCAAGTCCCTCTTCTTGTGCATATCATTTACAAACTAATCTTTCCTAGCTAAAATTGTTTGCAAATAACATTATCAAGTTTCTTTAGTTTTGGAAAACCTCTCACTCTTCTTATCTTACTGATACTAACCAAATTGTCTAAATTTACATGACATAACCTCTTGTTCCATAGACGCATATTATCAAATTGTACAAAAAGATAAGCAACACCATTCATGTCAAGATAGAATAGATTACCTCTATTGTAATCTCTACTTCTAATTAGTTTTCCATCAGTGTCATAGATCTTAGCCTTCCTATTATCAAATTCAACTTTGCATCTAGAATTATTTAATTGTGACACACTCAAAAGACTATAGTTAATTCCTTCTACATAGTAAGCGTTATCACACATGATCTTGTTTGTCAATCTTATTTATCCTTTTCCTTTTATTAGATAGGGTGCATCATTACAAAATCTAACACTATTTTCATTGTAATACTCAAGGGTAATGAACTTAATTTTGTCTCCAATCATGTGATGTGAACATCCACTATTAATGATCCATCTGTCACTTTTGTTCACATAAAATATCAATGTAGTTGTGTCATCTTCATCAGAATCATCTTTTATAGAAACATAGAAAACTTCGTTATCATGACCATCAGATTCATCATTGGATTCTTCTTCAGTAATGTAACAAGCCTTCTTTCCCTTGTCCTTGTAGCCTTTTTTACTATCATTGATTCTACCTCTATATTTTTCTTCATTCTTGTTGTTTGAATTTTTAGGACATCTTGATGTAATATGAACAACCTCATTAAAATTAAAACATATGATCGGTAACTTACCTTTTAATTTTTCGTTGCCTCTATAAAATTTCCTATCCAGCAATGCTTCTAATTCTTCTTGCTCTTCATCATTTGTATCACTATCACTAGAAACATGTTTGACCTTTTCATTTTTCTTAGCTTTAGGTTGTTTTAGTGTCAACTTAGCTTTGAAAGAAGATTCAACATTCTCAGATTTGAAATTATTAAAATTTGAAAGTTGAAAAGTAGTGAGTCTAGCAACCAGCCCTTCAAGGGTTAGATGACTACCAAGAGTACACCTCAGCTCTTGTATAACAAATACTCTAATAGAATAGATAGGCAACAACATTCTCAATACATTTTTGATCATAGTCTCATCTTCAATCTATCGATTAGATCCTCAAATCACATTAACAACATCTTTGATCCTTGTACAATACTAAACTATAGTCCCACCTTCTTGCAATCTCATTTCATCAATTTTTCCTCTAAAACTTTTGACTTTGACTCTGAGCACATTCTTTTCTCCTCCATAGATCTTCTATAAAGCATCTCACATCTTCTTAGTAGATTCACATCTTTTAATGCCATCAAACTTTGAATAGCTTATGGAAAATATAATATCCAACATTGCCTGACTGTGTTCATTCTTCTGTTTTAGTTGTTTAATAGTTGGAGATCTAGTTGGTTCAACATGGTCAATGGTAATAGTTGATTGTGCGAAATCTTCAATTCTTCCTAGATGTAGCTTTGTCAAACTTTTTCATGTAGGAAAGTTTTCCTTATTTCGCTTGGGAACCTTCTTTATGTACATCTTGATCTTTAGCTTTAAGTACCTTCAAAAAATTTCCTCACAAGCACTTGGTGCTTTGATACCAATTATTGAAATGTTTAGAATAACTAAGAGAGGGGAGAAAATTGGTTATCCAATGTCTAAATGTACAAATAAAACTTTTCAATACTTTAAATGCATGCATTGATAATTCAATATCTTAAACATATGCATAATATTGTTCTAGGTCAAAATAAATTTGCAGAAATGTAAACATGTAATACCACAAAATCAATCACACATTTTATTTGTAGAAATGTAAACATGTAATACCACAAAATCAATCACACATTTTGACACAAGGATTTTATGTCAAAACCAAATTTGAGGAAAACCACTAGTAACATTCTACCAATTTTTACTCTTCTAAAGTGAACCTTGGGAGGAGCCAACCTTGTTATAGGTTACAATGCACATTGTTAAATGTGACCTGTTTAAAGGATTTCAATCACCCTATTAGGAGAGAGCCTTGTTAGAGGACTTTATTACATTCCATTAGAATGAAACCCTCTTCAAGGATTTACTCATGATTCTTAGGTCAACCTTAGTCCAAAGAATTTATTCACACTGATATAATTGTTAGAGAGTAACAACAAGACTTGATCTAATAATAAAACAAATCACTTGAAAATTAAAAATCTCACATTCAGTCCTCCATTCTACTTGGCATTCACCCTCTTCAACTCTAATATCTTGTTCACCCTTTAGAGTAAAAGTACAAAGTTGTGTCAGCTTTTAGGTTGACTTATTAGAATGACTAAATTTGAGTATCTCTATCTAATTTTATTTTTTTCAAACTTATGAACTAGATAAATTCATTCTAGCTAGGTTATATATGATCTCACACTTTCCCAATTGAAAATTTCTATTAAATTCATGTTTTATACTAGTTTGTATCCAATAACTAAGGAAACAAAATTATTTTAGAAAATTGACATTTCAATAACTCTTACTATTTTTTGTGATTTTTTTTAATAACATATATAGAGCTCAAAGTCAATAACACTCTCATATAGCGTTTATAGTGTTTTAATTAGAAATAGTATATTATAGTTAAAAAAATTCTACAGGTACACATTTTAACACCCTAAAAGATGTTGATTTTGAGAAAGAAATAAATATTAAATCATATAAAAAAAAATTAAAAATCATGCGATGTTCTAAACAAGAGAGTAATCTTCTAGAATGTATAATTTCTTTTGGTTAAAATAGATTTGTTTTGAAAAATGTGGTGGAAGATGAGAACTATTGATTTCAAGTGAGTTGAAATTTGAATCATTATAGAAGATAAAATATACTTCTAAAGCCAATTTTTATTTTTGATTGTTCTAGCTATATATGTTATCTATAACATAGTCTATGATCAAAGGGAAATATTTTTATTTCCATATGGTTTTGTGGTGGGAACTAGACCCCTAATTTTTAGCATTTTTCATGAACTAAAAAATTGTCGTTAATAATTAGAAAAATATATAAATACTTATTCCAAATAATTATTAAAAATTATAATTAGGTAAAATTCAATCATTTCTACACATTTAATTTGTTTACTTCATTTTTAAATTCTAAATAATACTAGTACTAGTTTTATGTCATTGAAGGTGAACAAATGTACTTTTGTTAGCCTTTTCTTTTACAAAAGGGTGACATGAGTTCGTTCTTTTACCCTTCAAGTCTTCATCTCTTTAAGACTTCTACCTTATTATATCAACTACAAACTCTTTCATTTAGCCACCATATGAAGCACCACCCTAGACTTTTTGTCTTTTTCAAGTTCTCACACATGACAAGTTGCTTCTGGCCTACTATCTCCTTATATAGAGAATTTAGGACTTTTTCACTTAACCACAATCATCCATTTTAGGGTTAGGTTAGATTCATTGAATATACTCATCTTTCCATTTGATTCCCTTCTAAAAAATTCCTTTACAATCTTCTTTGAATTTGTCTCAAAATGGTTTATCTTGAATTTTGTGCCACCAGCTCATCGTAGTTAGCTTTTACATGCTTTACAGAGTTCAAGAAATCTACTTTTTGAGCTTAGATTTATCAAATCTTTGATCAAACTCATTTTACTATCACTTGGCAATAATAGGCTATTTGCTTGACAAACATTTTCTTTTGTTGCTTGGCCAACATTGGATTTCTCGGCATACACTAAGTTTTTCTCAATCAATACTACTATCTTCTGATGCTCAAAACATACTAAGATTTCTCTTTGTTCACTACATACTGAACTTACTTCTTGGCTTCAACTAACTTTCTCTTTAGTCTACACTAACTTCCTTGGCTTCTACTATTTGCTTGGTTAGGCTTGGTAGACACATTTCTTTAATTATCCTTCTTCTAGCAAGTATCCTTTTATTATAGCCTTAAGTAGATATAAAATACACTATATCACCAATTTCTTGTTTAGTCTTATTGCACCTTTTATACACCATATAACTCAACCTTTCTCTAGGTTCTCTTGTTATCATTTCTTTTTAAATCTTCTTCATTAATCAATCAAGTGATGGCATTCAGACCAAAGTAATCAATTGTCTGACCAAAAAATAGCAAGTTTGACATCCATGAAAAAATATTGATTGTTCCATGATAGGTTTCATCAATATTCTTCATCTCAATAATCTCCTTTCAACACTGTATTACACATAATTAGTTCATTCACATATATAAAAGCATGGTAGATTTCTAATATGCCCCTTAGAAATAGTACAATCATCTCAACCATGAGAAGTAATTCAATGGTTATCACATGTGCACACAAGTGACATTTTCTTAATAAATATTTCTCATTTACACTTTCCAAATGTACTATATTTAATCATGAGATTTATATTAAGAAAAAATGTCTCAAAACCAATGTATTATTCTATTTTTATGAATAGTCATAACACTTTAGCTTAGGAGTTAGAGTTCCCCATCTACATCTCGTTGAGAAAAAAAATTGTGGTATGCTCCTACCAATTACTACACCCTGCATTGAATATTATTCATGTATCAATAAAAATTATTCTATAAATTAAAAAAAAATTTAATTTTACTATATTTAGAAGATTATTTAATAGCATTTCAAAAGGAAAATAAATAAACATGTGTCTTCTCTCATGAAAATACCATCATCATCAAATCATAGAATGAAAACCACATCGTTAGTATTTGATACATGACATCTTCTCTCAAAATGTATGCTTGGATGGGATGTCAGTCCATCCTCATTTTCCTTACTATCTATCCCATCATATATATTTTTGAGAATAGATTGAAAACAAGAAGATTTTTGGAGAAGTATGATCAATATATTTCAATCATTATTTTGTCACTGATGTCAAACCTACTAATTGCTGGTAAGACAAATGCTTATATGATCTAAGTACTATCACTTATTTGATTGATGAAGAGCATTTGATTAAAATATGTAACAATAGCACTTAGAGGAAAAGTTGAGTTATTACATACAAAGGAGTACAAGAATTAGTTAAGACAGTGATAACATGATGTACTTATAATCTACTTAAAGTTACAAATGTTGGTTACACTAATCAAATATAGAAGAACAAGTTAAACATAGTTTATCTGTCAAGCTTGACCAAGTGGATAGTAGTTGCTTAACAAACTTAGTGTAAGCCAAGCAAAAGATCAGTTGGAGCTAAGTAAAATTCTATCCTAGTGTATGCCAAGAAAAATAGTGGATGTCGAGTAAAGTTTAGTTGATGCCGAGTACCAATAAACTTTAGTTCGTGCCAAGTAATTCGATAGAGGATGTCGAGAAATGTAGTATGTGTGGATCATTAGAAGATAGTTAATGCTGAGATGTTGCATTATTTGAAAGATTGCGAATTTGATGAAAAAAAAAGTTTGTTTTCATGGATTGTGTAAACTAGGTGGAAGATAAGATTGATGAGCTAGTGGCACAAAATTCAAGATAAATTGTTTTGAGGTGAATGTAACAAGAATTGAAGAAGAAGTTTCTAGAGCTGATATAGAATGAGGGGTAGATTCATTGTATCCTACCTAATCTATTTTAATCCTAAATTGGACAATGGGAAATGAGTGGAAAAAGATCTTAATTTCCTATTTATAGTAATGGTTGATCATGAAGAAAGTTTGTCATGGGCAAGAACCTAAGGAAGATAAGAAGTCAAGGTTTTTACTTCATCAAGTGACCTAAGAGAAGAGTTTGCATTGGCATGTTAAGCAAGATGGCTTAAGGGTATGAATGCTTGAAGGGTGAACAAGATAATAGAGCTAAAATGTGTGAAGGTCAAGTAGAATAGAGAATTGACATAGAGATTTTTAATTTGAAAATGGAGTTGTAAGTTGTTATTAGATAAATCCTTACTACTAATCTCTAATAATTGTATCAATCTAGGGTAAATCCTTTGAATTAAGGTTGACCTAACAATCACTTGTAAACCATTTAACTAGGTGACATTGCAAGTGAATGGTCTAAAGTTCTCTAACAAGGCTCACTCCTAACAAGGTGATTGAAATCATTTTAATACTGTGTATTGTAACCTTTAATAGGGTTGGCCTTTCATAGGGCATCACTTTATAAGAGTGAAAAAGAGTAGCATGTTACTGGTGGTTTTTCTCAAATTGGGTTTCCACATAAATCATTCTCTCAAATGTGTTTCTAAATCTATTATGTTTCATGTTTATATTTTTGCAAATTGATTTGACAGTAACTTACAAAATTCTAAGTGATTGCATAATCTTTTGGATGCATACATGATGATAAATGTTTTATGGGTTCACTAAGCTATGAAAAGTTTTATATATACATCTATACCTTGGATAACTAATTCACCCTGCCTCTTAGATATTCTAAAGAATTCCAACAATTGGTATTAGATCCATCTACTTAAGAAGACAAGTTTGAATGTACTAAAAGCACCAAAATTTGGATGTCAAAAAGAGATGTACCCAAGAAGAGATGTACCCAAGCTTAATAGAGATAACTTGCCTGCATGGGAAAGTGTGATGAATCTATGCCTTTGAGGACTTAGAGATCATGCATAATGTACCATTACTACTGAGCATGTTGATCCTTTTGGAGCCCTAACTCTTGACGATATGAAAAAGAAGAAAGAACACAATTAGGCAACGTTGAAGATTGCCTCTGCCCTAAGCTATGTCACATTTGATGATATCAAAAGGCTTGACACTGTAAAAAAATGTGGGATACTTTACATACCATCTATGGAGGAAACACTAATGTTCTAAAAGCTAAAGTTGAAACTCTTAGAGGTAAGTTTGATGATATGAGAATGGAAAAGGTGAAAATGTTGCTCGATATGTTGCAAGGATAAAGCAAATTGTTAATGCAATAAGAGGAGCTACTGGCACAATAAATGATGATATTATGCTAAGAAAAGTTTTAAGAACATTACTTCCCATATATGTTATTAGAGTTTCTATAATTCAAGAACTGAGATGTATAATAGGGAATAATCTGTCACTTGAAGGTATGCTAGGTAGGCCATCTAAATTTGATAATTACAAACTTCAAAATATTGAATTTTCTTTCAAAGATAAAGTGTCATTGAAGGAACTTGATGAGAAGAAGAAGAAGAAAAGATAGAGAACAACTTGAAGCACTACTAGCAAGAAGATTCCATAGAGGTAAAGAAAAGTTCAAAGGTAAATTACCTGTCATTTGTTTTAATTGCTATTAGGTTGGTCATGTTGCTGCTAGATGTCTAGAAAAGAAGAACCATAGAGGTGGTGACAAGTACAAAGGTAGAAGAGATGATGATAGCAAGGACTAGAAAGATAAAGGTAAGAAGTCTTGCTATATTGCTAAAGAGGAAACAAAAGATGAATATGATGAACATGATGATGAAGTGGTGTATGTTACAATGAAGGAGGAATCTGATGAAGATGAGGTGAATGCACTTATGAATTGTGTGAACAAAAATGGTAGAGGATCAATGACAGTGGGTGATCACATCATATAACTAGAGACAAAAGTAAGTTCATTACCTTAAATTGTTATGATGGAAATAGGGTAAGATTTGGTAATGATGCACCATGTTTGATAAATGGAAAAGTTTCTATCAAACTCATAGATAAGATTTTATGTAACAATGCTTACTATATTGAAGGACTTAACTATAATCTCTTAAGTGTGTCACAACTAAATAATTCAACATGTAAGCTTGAATTTAAAAACAAGATTGCTAATATATACAATAATAATAGAAAACTAATTGGGAAGGGTGATCAGACTAGGAGTAACCTATTCTATCATGACATAGAGGATTCTACTTGTCTAGTTGTAAAATTCGATGAAGTATGGCTATGGTACAAAAGGTTATGATGTTAGTTTTGATAACTTGGTTAGTATTAGTAACATAAAGAAAGTTAGAGGTTTTCCTAAAATGAAGAAACCTAATAATATAATGTGCAAATAATGTTAGCTAGGCAAAATGATAAAGTCAAGTTTTAAGAGTAACACTCATACCTCTAAAGGAATACTAGTGATTATTCATACTCACTTGTGTGGACCAATTGAAGTACAAAGATAAAAAGGAGATAAGTACATTATGTTGTTTATTGATGATTATTCTAGAATTATGATAGTTATGTTTCTAAATAGAAATCTGATGCTTTCCAAATGTTTAAATGGTACTTAGCATGAGTTGAGAAGGAAACAAGTAAAATTCTTAAGTGTTTAAGATCTGATAGAGGAGGATAATTTACATCACATGAGTTTGAGATGTTCTGTAATGATAGAGGAATCAAAATATAGAAATCTACCCCTACAACCCCTCCACGAAATGGAATAGCTAAAAGGAGGAATTGGTCTCTAATGGATTGTGCTTGGACACTCATGATGGAGAAAAATATTGCTTTGAAATACTGGAGAGAAGTTTTAAGTATAGTTGTCTATACCTTGAATTGTGTACAAGTCAATAAAGGTACCCATTCAACACCTTTTGAACTATGGTATGGATATTCACCCAATGTAAAATACTTTAAAGTTTTTGGAAGTGAATTCTATATTCTTAAGGACTTTAGGAATGGTAAACTAGATACAAAAAGTGTGGAATGTATATTCCTAGGGTATTCCACAAGAAGTAAAGCTTATAAGTGTTTAAATACTAACACTAACAAAGTTGTGAAAAGTGAAAATGTAAATTTTGATGAATATACGCAAGTATATGACGCTAAAACTTAGAAAGAACTAGAAGAATACAAATCATTTGTATACATTTATGAAGGAATGCCTAGTGAAGAAGATGCTACAAACCAATAACAAGTTTCAGTAACTACCGAGTCACATACTATGAATGCCAAGCTATATTCAGCATTTGAGCTACATTCAAATGCCAAGCTACATAATGACGTTGGACCAAATTCTAATTCTAAGATAAGTGTACATGAAAGAGATACAGAGCTACCTAACAAATATGTACATAGTGACTCTAAAGCTGAAAGACAAAATGAATAAACTAGAGTTGAACCAAAAATGTACATAGTGACTCTAAAGATGAAAGACAAAATGAATAAATCAGTGTCAGATGCCTTAGAAGATGTGGACTAGAGTAAAGCCATGGAAGAAGAGATTGAACAAATTGATAAAAATAAAGACATGGACTCTAGTTTCTAGACTTGAAGACAAAATTGTGATTGGCACCAAATGGGTATTCAAAAATAAGTTAGATGAAAATGGTGAAGTCATAAAAAAAAAAAGGAAAGATTAGTCTACAAAGGATATGCACAAGAAGAAGGAATTGACTATGGAGAAAATTTTTCTCCTTTTGAAAGATTGGAAGAAGTAAGAAACATGGTATGTAGATTATACAAAGCTCTATATGGTTTAATAGAGGCACCAAGAACATGGTATGAGAGACTTCATAATTATCTTGTGAAGATTGGATTTGAAATAACTAATGATAATAGCAATTTGTACATGAAGATAGAAAAAAGAAAAAGTATTTTGTTATCTAAATTTTTTGTTGATAATATCATATTTGGAGGTCAAGATGCTTTATGTAAGATATTTGCAAATGAAATGAACCAAGAATTTGAGATGTCTATGTTTGGAAAGATCAAATTCGTTGTGGGTTTGCAAGTCTATCAAATGAAATATGGTATATACATTACTTCATCAAAATATTTCAAGGAAATATTGAAATTTTTTGGATTGGAAGATACTAAACCAGTAAGTACACCTATGGTGATAGGACACAAATTATCAATGAATGATTATTCTATTGAGGTGAATCAAACATTATATAGGTCTATGATTGGAAAATTATGATATGCAGTACATAACAAACTTGATATTGCATTATTTGTAGGAATAGTTTCATGATTCTCTACTAATCCCAAGGGAGAATCATTTGATGGTTGTAAAGAGAATAATGAGATATCTAAAAGAAACAGAGGAGTATGGTCTATACTATAACAAAAATGAGAAATTTGAATTAAGAGCCTATACTAATGTTAATTGAGATTGAAACATTGATGATAGAAAGAGCACCAATGGAGGAGCATTTTTCTTAGGAACAAGGCTAATTACATGGACTAGAAAGAAACAAAAATGTACCTCACAATCTACTGCTAAAGTTGAATATGTTGTTGTTGTTGTAAATTTTCCAAACATTCTATGGATCAAACAACTACTCAAAGGTATGCATAGGAAGAAATCACAGAACCAGTGCAACTTTACTATGACAATACAAGTGATATAAATAGATCAAAGAATCCTATGATGCACACAAATACTAAGCATGTATTACAATCAAGTATCATTACTTGAGATAATTAGTTCAAGATAAAGAGGCGAAGATTGAATATATTAATACAAAAGAGAAAATTGTTGATATCTTCACAAAATAATTACCTAAGGATGTTCATTAGTATCTAAGAGGTAAACTAGGGGTGATACCCCTATCAAAGGCTCTCTAAGTAACAAAAGGAGTGCCCTACATCAAACAAGCTAACTGTCATATGTTACAAATTGATGTAATGGATCTTACTTTAGGAGCTGCCTAAATTAATCAAAGTGCTAACACTATAAATCAATCACAAAGGAAGGTGGCAAAGGAAGAAATTGAAGAAACTGAAGAAGTTCATATCTGCATATTAAAGATGACAAGTCTTTAGCATTTTTCTCAAAGAGGGAGAAATAAATGCATTAAACAAATCCAATAGGAAGAAATCCTTACATCTACCTAGTAAGAGGGAGATATAAGAATAAATTTAGAGGGAGTTATAAGAATGACACAAAGGATTTTTGTAACCTATTTAGAAGATGAAAGTTTCTTTTGGTATTTTGTTGGACTTTCTATTTTAACCTAGTTAATGTAGTTGATCAATTTGGTTTCCAATCAATGCCAAAGAGGGAGATTGTTAGAGAAGTATGATCAATATATTTTAATCATTAGTTTGTCACTAATATCAAACCTGCTAATTGTTGGTAAGATAACTGCTTATATAATTTATGTGCTATAACTTATTTGATTGATGAAGAGATTTGATCAAAAGATGTAATAATAGAACCTAGTTGAAAGATTTAGTTTTGATATACAAAGGAGTACAAGAATCATCTAAGATAGTGATAACATGATGTATTGATAACCTAATTGAGGTTATAAAGGCTACTTACACTAAGAAAGTATAGAAGAACAAGTTAAACAAAGTTTGTCTATCAAGCTTGACTGAGTAGATAGTAGGTGCCAAGAAAAGTCAATGTACGCTGAGAAAAAAATTATTTGGAGCTGAGCAAAAGTCTATCCTAGTGTATGCCAAGCAAAATAGTGGATGCCAAGTAAAGTTTAGTTGATGCTGAGCACTAGAAAACTTTAGTTCGTATTGAGTAATTTTATAGAAAATTCCAAGCAACACAATATGTGTCAAGCATGAGAAGAAAGTTAATGCCGAGCTACTACATTATTTGAAAGATCATGAATTCAATGAATTTGAGCTAACAAGTTTGTTTTCTTGGGTTGTGTAAACTAAGTTGAAGATAAGATTGATGAGTTGGTGGCATAAAATTCAAGTTAAACCATTTTTAAGTGAATTAAAAGAGGATTCAAGGAGAAGTTTCAAGAAGTGATATGGAATGAGAGGTAGATTCATTGTATCTTACCTAATCTATCCTAACCCTAAATTTGATGATGGAGAAAGAGTGCCAAAAGATTTTATTTTCCAATTTATAGGAATGGTTGGTCATGAAGCAAGGTTGTCATATGCGAGAACCTAAGGAAGAGAAGAAGTCAAGGGTTTTGCTTCATCAAGTGACCTAAGATTAGAGTATCCATTGGCATGTTAAGCAAACAGGCTTAAAGGTATGAATTCTTGTAGGGTGAACAAGCTATTAGAGCTACAATATGTGAAGGCCATAAAAAATGGTGGACTAACACAAAGATTTTTAATTTGCAAATGGAGTTGCAATTTTTTATCAGATGAAACTTTACTGTTACTCTCTAATAATTGTATTAGTCTAGGGTAAATCCTTTGGATTAAGGTTGACCTAATAGTCATTTGTAAATCTTTTAATTGGGTGACATTCCAAGTGAATAGTCTAAAGTCCTCTAACAAGGCTCACCCCTAATAGGGTGATTGAAATCCTTTAATAGGGTCATGCTTAACAATGTCTATTGTAACCTTTAATAGGGGTGGCCTTTAATAGGGAATCACTTCATAAGAGTGAAAAGAGTAGCATGTTACTGGTGGTTTTTTCCAAATCAGGCTTCCACATAAATCATAGTGTCAAATGTTTTTCCGAATCTGTTATGTTTCATGTTCACATTTCTACAAATTGATTTGATAGTAACCTACAAAATTTTAAGTGATTGCATAATCTTTTTGATGCATGCATGATGATAAATGTTTTATGGGTTTGCTAAACTATAAAAAAAATTATTTATACATCTAAACCTTGGATAGCTAATTCACCCCCCCTCTCAATTATTCTAAAGAATTCCAACAATTGGTATCAAAGCCATCTACTTAAGAGGATTAGTTTGAAGGTACTATAAGCACAATAATCAAGATGTCAAAAGGAGATGTACCCAAGCTTAATATATATATAACTTTCCTGCATGGAAAAGTTTGATGAAGTTGCACCTTTGATGAGTTAGGGTTCATGCACAATCTACCATTACTACTAAGCATGTTGATCCTATTGGAGCCCTAACTACCAAATATATGAAAATGGAGAAAGAACACAACCAGGGAATGTTGGAGATTGCCTCTACCCTAATCTATGTCGAATTTGATGATATCAAAGGTCTTCACACTGCAAATAATTTGGGATTCTTTACATACCATCTATGGAGGACACATAAATGTTCAAAGTGCCAAAGCTAAAAGTCTTAGATGTAAGTTTGATGATATCAGAATGGAAGAAGGTCAAAATATTTCTCAATCTATTGCAAGGATAAAAGAATTTGTTTATGCAATAAGAGGAGCTACTAGCACGATAGATGATGATATTTTCCTAAGAAAAGTTTTGGGAACTTTACTGCCCATATATGCTATTAGAGTTTTTACAATTTAAGAACTGAGATGTATACTAGGGAATAATCTATCACTTGAAGGCCTTTTAGGTAGGCTCACTTCTTTTGAGTTATCTAACTTTCATAATTAAAAACCTAAAAATATTGAATCTACTTTCAAAGCTAAGGTGTTATTTAAGGAACTTGATGAGAAGAAGAAGAAGAAAAAGATAGAGTATGTGTCTAGTGACAGTAATATAGATGAGGAGGATGTAGAACAACTTGAAGCACTATTGGAAAGAAGATTCCTCAGAGGTAAAGGCAAGTTCAAAGGTAAATTACCTATCAATTTTTTTAATTGCAATGAGGTTGGTCATATTGCTACTAGATGTCTACAAAAGAAGAATGACAAAGGTGGTAACAAGTACAAAAGTCAAAGAGATGATGACAAGGACTACAAAGATTAAGAATAGAAGTCTTGCTATATTGCTAAAGAGGAAATAAAAGATGAATCTAATGAGCATGATGATGTAGTGGTGTATGTTGCAATGAAGGAGGAATCTGATGAGGATGAGGCAACTACACTTGTGACTTGTGTGAACAAAAATGATAGATGGATCATTGACAGTGGGTGCTCACATCATATGACTGGAGACAAAATTACATTCATTACCTTAAATTGTTATGATGGAAATAGTGTAAGATTTGGTAATGATGCACCATGTTTGATAAAAGGAAAAGGTTCTATCAAACTCACAGATAAGATTTTATGTGCTAATGCTTACCATGTTTAAGGACTTAACTATAATCTCTTGAGTGTGTCAAAACTAAATAATTCAAGATGTAAGCTTGAGTTTGAAAATAAGATTGCTAAAATATACAATACTAATGGAAAAATGATTGGAAAGGGTAATCAGACTAGGAGTAATCTATTCTATCTTGACATAGAGTATGCTACTTGTCTAGTTGTAAAATTTGATGATCTATGGCTATGGCACAAAAGGTTATGTCATGTTAATTTTGATAACTTGGTTAGTATTAGTAACATGAAGAAAGTTAAAGGTTTTCCTAAGTTGAAGAAACCTAATAATATAATGTGCAAACAATGTCAGCTAGGAAAAATGACAAAGTCAAGTTTTAAGAGTAAAACTCATACCTCTAAAGGAATACTAGAGATTGTTCATACTCACTTGTGTGGACCAATTGAAGTACAAAGCTACAAAGGAGATAAGTACAAGAAATGTTGTTTGTTGATGATCATTTTAGAATGATGACAATTATGTTTCTAGAATAGAAATCTAATGCTTTACAAATGTTTAAGTGGTACTTAGCAAGGTTTGGGATGGAAACACGTAAAAGTTTGAAGTGTTTGAGATCTGAAAAAGGAGGAGAATTTAAATCATGTGAGTTTGAGATGTTTTGTAATGATAGAGGAATTGAAAGACAGACATCTGCCCCTAGAACTCCTCCAAAAAATGAATATCTCAATGGAGGAATAGGTTTGTAATAGACTATGCTAGGACACCCATGATAGAGAAAAATGTTGCTTTGAAATACTGGAGAGAAGTTATAAGTACAATTATCTATACCTTGAACTGTGTACATGTCAAGAAAGCTACTGATTCAACACCTTTTTAACTAAGGTATGGATACTCACCTTTTTAAATATGTTAAGGTATTTAGAAGCAAACGCTAAATTCTTAAAGACTTTAGGAATGGTAAACTAGATGTAAAAAGTGAAAAAGGTATATTCCTAAGGTATTCTACAAGAATTAAAGCTTATAAGTGTTTAAATACTAACATTAAAAAAGTTGTGGAAAGTGCAAATGTAAATTTTGATGAATATACAGAAGTATATGAGGCTGAATCTTTGACAAAACCAGAAGAATACAAATCATTTGTATAATTTTTTGAAGAAATGCTTGCTAAAGAAGATGTTACAAATCAAGCTACAAACCAACAACAAGTTTATTTAACTACCAAGTCACATACTATGAATGTCAAGTTGCATTCAACAACTGAGCTACATTCAGATGTTGAGCTACAGAATGAAGTTGGAGTACATTCTAATTTTGATATTAGTGTACATGAAATAGATACAGAGCTACTTGAGAGAGATATACATAGTGACTGTGAAGGTAATGCTTTTGTTAAGACAAAAATGTGATTGGCACCAAATGGGTATTCAGAAATAAGCTAGATGAAAATGGTGAAGTCACAAGAAATAAGGCAAGATTAGTCTGCAAAGGATATGCACAAGAAGAAGGAATTAAATATGGAGAAACAATTTCTCTTGTTACAAGATTAGAAGGAGTACGAACTCTCCTTTCTTATTCCCCATAAAAAGCTTTCAAAGTTTATCAAATGGATGTTAAATTTGCATTTCTAAATGGCACATTAAAGGAAGAAGTTTACATAGAATAGCCAGAAGGATTTATTGATGTTAACAATAAAAACATGATATGTAGATTACACAAAGTTCTATATGGTTTAAATTAGGCACCAAGAGCATGGTATGAGAGACCTAATAATTATCTTGTGAAAACTAGATTTGAAAGAATTGATGATAACAATAATTTGTACATGAAGAAAAAAAAAGGCAAAGGTATTTTGTTATCTAAATTTTTTGTTGATGATATTATATTTGGAGTTCAAGATGCTTTATATAAGACCTTTGCAAATGAAATGAAGCAAGAATTTGAGATGTTTATGTTTGGGGAGTTCAAATTCTTTGTGAGTTTGCAAGTATATCAGATGAAATAAGGTATATACATCACTTAGTCAAAATATGACAAGGAAATATTGAAAACTTTTGGATTGGAATATTCCAAACCCGTAAGTACACCTATGCAGACAAAAATTGTCAAAGAATGATGATTCTGATCAAGTGAATCAAACATTGTATAGGTCTATGATTGAAAAATTACAATTTGTAGTACATACCAGACCTGATATTGCATTATCTATAGCAATAATTGTAAGATTCTTTGCTAATCCTAGGGAGAATCATTCGATGGTTGTAAAGAGAATAATGAGATATCTGAAAGGAATAGAGTAGTATGGTCTATACTATAAGAAAAATGAGAAATTTGAATTAAGAACCTATATTGATGTTGATTGGGCTGAAAACATTGATGATAGAAAGAGCACCAGTGGAGGAGTATTTATCTTAGGAAAAAGGCTAATTACATGGACTAGCAAGAAACAAAATTGTACCTCAGAATCTGTTGTTGAAGCCGAATATGTTATTACTACTGTAAATTGTATGAACATTATATGGATCAAACAACTACTCAAAGGTATGAAGGAAGAAATCACATAATCAGTGACACTTTATTATTATAATACAAGTGTTATAAACATATCAAAGAATCATGTGATGCTCACAAAGAGTAAGCACATTGTAATCAAGTATCATTACTTAAGAGAATTAGTTGAAGATCAAGAAGTGGAGATGGAATATGTTAACAAAAAAGAGAAAACTGATTATATCTTAACAAAAGCATTACCTAAGGATGCTCATGAGTATCTAAGAGGTAAACTATGGGTGATACCCCTATCAAAGGCTATCTAAGTAACAAAAGGAGTGACCTACATCAAACAAGCTGACTATCGTATGTTACAAATTAATGTAGTGGATCCCACTTTAGGAGCTACCTAAAATAATCAAAGTGTTGACACTAAAAATTAGTCACAACGTAAGGTGGCAAAGCAAGAAATTGAAGAAACTTAAGAAGTTCATATCTACATATTAAAGATGACAAGTCTTTGGTATTGTTGTCAAGGAGGGAGAAATAAATGCATTAAATTGATCACAGAGAGAGGAATTTATTGATTAGGGTATATACAAGAGATTGGAGATGGGATATTTGACAAAGAGGGAGAAATCCTAACATCTACCTAGTAAGAGAAAGAAAAAAAGAAAATTTAGAGGGATTTATAAGAACGACACAAAGGATTTTTGTAACCTATTTAGAAGATGAAAGTTTCTTTTTGGTTTTTTATTAGTCTTACTATTTTGACCTAGTGAGTGTGGTGTATCAATTTGGTTTTCCATCAATGTTAAAGAGGGAGATTGTTGAGAATAGATTGAAAATATGCAGATTGTTGGAGAAGTATGATCAATATATTTCAATCATTGTTTTTTCATTGATGTCAAACCTACTAATTGTTAGTAAGACAACTGCTTATATAATTTAAGTACTATCACTTATTTGATTCATGAAGAGGATTTGATCAAAAGATGTAACAATAGCACCTATTGAAAAGGTTGAGTTAAGATATACAAAGGAGTACAAGAATTAGTTAATATAGTGATATCATGATCTATTGATAATGTACTTAAGGTTACAAAGTTTGGTTACACTAAGCAAGTATAGAAGAACAAGTTACACAGAGTTTTCCTGCCAAGCTTGACTGACTAGATAGTAGGTGCCCAGCAAAGTTAGTGTAAGCTGAGAAAAAATTTAGTTGGATCTGAGTAAAAGTGTAATGCCCTACCCAGGGATCCAAATGAATTAACCTAAAGTTTGACTAAGTTTTCCAAACTTTATTTTTTTTATAAACATGAAAGAATAACATACACATCAAATACATAATAGTGGAAGCAATAACATACAATCAACTAAAAACATACATAATAGGTTACATTTCTTAAGAATGCCAAGACATTGAATCACATTTAAATTTAATTAATTCTAAGTCTAACAACTACCACATCCACATGAAAGAATAATGAAAAGTTCCATGTCCTTCAAATAATATACATTTATTCTAAATGCCTCTAAGCAAATGAAATTTAGAATTCTCAATCATCCATTGTACATGTCATAGGATATGAAAGGCTAAAAGAATATACATATGTAAAAATAGAAATAGATCATCCTCCTCAGATCCATGATACAAAGTACAATAAAAATTAATGAAACCAATAGCATACATGATACATACATCCATCACAAAACACAACTATCCACCATAAAACACAACTAACTAAATGTGTGGTTCCTCCCAACTGTCAATAAAATCATAAGACCATCATGGGCCCTAGCCATCCCCTATGCATAACATCCTAAACTACTGATCAAATCATTAGTACTATCGTAATAGGGATGTCACTACTAAAACATGTTACAACATAAGCATAAGGAAATCTAACATGTTAGAATAAAGCATAAGATGATTCTACAAAGTAGATAACATCACCTATCACATGCTAATCATCAATATGAGGAAATGTGTTAGTAAATAACATTATCTAAACATGATAAAAAAGCATCCCAAGAAGCTCCAGCCATAGTGACTATGGACAGATCTCAATGGTAAGAGTTAAAACCACTACCACCTGACTACATGGAACGTAAATGACCCACCCCCACCGCATTGAGGAGATAGTCTCAAGTCCCTTACAAGATATCAAACCATATCTCAAAAGTACACTCTAAGTCTAGGAAATCCTAAAAGCAATCTAACTCAAATGTTCTAAGATAGATCGAAATCTAATTCCCAAAGGCACACAAGACACGTAGGAAACCTGCTATGTAAGCAAGCAAGTGTCATCACATGAATCATGCTCAGAGTTACCTGAGTAGTCCCTTAGGACCCTCGGGTCCCTAGTGATTCCTATGCAGCCACTAGTATCCTCTCATACTGAGAAGGCATACTACGAAATGCAAGGTCACAACTAAGTGTTCTCTCTACTCTCAGCAGAGTCTATACTAGCACTCAAGGCATGGGCGAGAACATACAAGACTCTTATTAGGTTCATTTTACTCTCATTTACTGTAATGTTTTCACTTATTAAACAACTTACAATTGGTTACCCTTAGAGCCACCTAAGAGCCCTGGTCCCCATTGCAAGCCACTTCCTCACGCTACATATAGATAACCTACCTTAGGCTCAATAAAAGCATAGATTCATAATCATATAAAAATCACCTCAATTATACACAAGTAATTGGAAAACATCAAAAGATAATCATAATAATCACATCATTTCTTTATGAGCAACTGAGAAGCATCAAAGATAAATCACAATATCCATCAGTTCTCAATGAGCAACCAAAAAGTATCCCAATAATATTGATCAATGACTCCAAATGGTTAATTCAAACATGTCACAACATGACATCACCAAGATTAAAATAAACACTTCAGTCCCATCAAGGTGATTAGAAAGTAATCCAAGTATAACTGATCGAGGACTAAAAAATGGTTAAGTCAAGAATGTCGTACATTCAACTCAGCATCACACAAGATCACTAGAAAGCAGTAACGAATAGTAATACAAACAAATCATAGAGCATACCATCACATTACCATGGTTGGGTTAAAAAGATTGAAATCAAACCAGCATGACAACACAATTACATAACCCCTGAGCCTCTGGTAACAATCTAAGACTAGTCAAAACTAAGTCAACCCTAAAACCCAAAAGTGCAGAGAACAAATAAAATAGTATAGTTCCATATTTTGGGGTTTGATTTAAAAGTACATAATTTTTAGTTTACAATAAGGTTTAAAATTTTCATTTTCAGTATAAGTTTTCGAATACCTATGATTTGCCACTTTACTCCTTACAATTTACCCCATTTTATATTCAAATAAAATGTACAATTACCCTACTTTTGATTTTAAGCCAATTAATCAATACAAAAAAAAGGTAATTATTTATTTAGTTATCAAATTAATACCTAATAATTTTTAAATAAAAATAATTACGAATTTATTTAAACCCATAATAATAATGCAATAAATTGATAATATTTAATATCACACCTAATTAAACTAATTTTAATTAAAAACAACTAAGATTATAAAATTATTTATATTAATATATTATTAATTACTTAATATTTAATAATTACTTAATAATTAATAACATTATTAATAAAATTTATTTATAACTAATTAAATTAACTATATAACAAAATTCATTAATTAATATTAATAATTAATAATAAAAACTTATTAATAAAATTAATTATAAAAATTATTAATAAAATATTAATTAAATTTTATAAAAAATTATAAACAATTTTTTTTTTTTTAAATACATGTGTAACTAAGCGTTTAAGGCTTGCATTTCTAGCCTCACATGCTACTGCTGTAGTAGTAGCAGCATACTACTATAAATGTAGTACTTGCTGCTATGACAATAGTCATGGTTGTTGTGCAACACAAACAAAAGTACCGCAGGATAGGTAAGTTGGGGAGGGGGGGAGTTGGTGGCCCCTGCCCTCCTAATCAATTTTTTTTTTTTAAAATTCCTTTATTTAATATATATATCAACAACGTTTTTAAATTTTTCTTTTTCTTTTATAAAATTAATTTTCTTTATATTAATTTCATAATTAATAAAAAAAATAACACAATGTATTTATAATATATATTTTATACAAATTTCTAGCCTTAATCTGATAGGGGAAATATGACCAATGGGTCAAATTCTTTATTTTAAATTTTCTATTGAAATTTCTTTTTCAAAACAAAAACTTCCTCGATTCAAAAATAATTTCTTTCAATTGTAGAATGAGGTTTTCTAAATGGCTTTTCAATCCAAATTTACAGATGAAATTGAATAGCAAAAGATTCAAAATGAAGGGTGGCAAGATTCATAGAATGAAATTTGAGAAAACTAATTTCTACAAGCATGAAGTAGACAAAAAATATTGAATTACATAATTCATTTAGTGGTCAAAACACAAGACCCTACCCAAGGTTGATGCTAATATGCAACCACCCAAAAATTGTGAGAGAATTTGCTTCTATCCAAAAAATTCTCTTTGAAACTTTTGCCAAAAATTCTCTTCTAAAATTTGTTTCATTCAAAAATGAACCTTCAAATTGTGATAAAGAGTTCTCTCCTTAAATCGAGGCACTAATTGTTCGTTCACCCAGGAGAACTCCATGCTCACCAGACTTCAACTCCAAATTTAACTTTTATTTATCATTTATTTATCTTTACCATGCACGTTAATTGAATTATTAAATAACTTTATTTAATTTTCGCTTGACTTCTCTTTAATTGATTTATTAAATTTAATCTCATTCATGCATTATGCAACTCTTATTAAATTCACTTGTTTTATCTTTTTAATTAATTTCTTGTATTTTATTCTCATGCATAAATCATGCAAACTTAAAACTTTTAATAAATTGATATATTTTCATTTTAAAAAAAATTATTTTCAAAACTTAATTGATAAAATATTTATTAACTTAAATAATAATAATATTTAGCATTTATTTAAAAATGAACTCTAAATATATTATTATTAAATTTAATAAATATTATCACATTCTAAAATTAAACTTATAACTTTTATCTTCAAATTTAATTCTTTTTATTTAGTTAATTTTCTAATTAATTAAATATTAAAATATCATAATAATTTTCCATTAATTAAATCTTTTAATTAGACTTAATTAATAGAAAATACACCAAAGACTCATAAAACAAAATACAAAAACTCATCATAGAAAACACATACAAAGTCAAACTAGAGGGTTGTAATCAGGAATTAACATCATTTGTCATATTTAGAGGGTACTCAACTTAGATACTTGTCCTAATTTTCAATTAGGACAAATGGCTTAAAGGTTCAGGATTTGGACTTAAGAATTTATCTCCCCCCTCTTACCATTGGGATAATGTGATAGGATATGCTCATCTTGATAATTTAAGAAAGTTGATACCCGGTACTTGTAACTTGCAGAAAAACCATGCATGTACAAACACAATATTCAAAGCTAAATAGGCAATGGCAGAAAGTAGTGCATCATGTAGTTCCTAACTAGTAGGTGACTACAACTCCCTTCCTTAACCACATTAGAAATGCCATACATAAAGAAAAAAAACATGCACGCCATACACATGCAATATGGGGTAAGTATCCATAAGGAAACACATAATAATCCATCTAACTAATCATCATCAATAATTGAAAACATTGAATAATCATCATCCATACATGAAGTATAGAGTACCAAATAATCTCATCATATATCAATTGAATCTAAAACAATATCTGATAATCTAAAAGTAATGTAACCGATCATCAACATAAAACTAGCCTAAAAGAGTTTTACAATGACAACAAAAATGAGAACTAGGGGCAGACACTACATCCACCCCCCTAGACTTAGGCTTACTCCTAGAATTTTACAAGGATGGTAAAGCTAAGAACTCACTGTGCAGGTCCCATTAGACCCTTTCCCCCTATAGGAGAATATGACTCCACTAAGAACACTGCAACAATAATATCTGAGATAACAAGGTACTATGATAACCGTAAAAAATACTACTTTTAGTCACTTAGAGCAATATTATTCTGGTTTAATAGTAAACCGAAAATCATATTGGTCCAACATTCATTTTTTTAATGAGTATTGGAATAGGGCCCCTAAACTCTCTAAACAAGAACAAAATAATGGTCACAAAGACAATCAAAGGCATACTACTTAAACATAGATAAAAGATACATGTTTTGAAGACAATATAAGTTCAATTTTTAGTTTTTCATAATTTTTAGGTTTAAGTATAATTTCAGTTTTAAAGTCTAAGTGTTGAAGTATGTAATATATATAACTAAAGTTTAAGTTTAAGTTTTAGATCATCTAGTTCAAGTTTTAGTTTGATATAGATACATATAACAGTTTAAAGTTTCATTTTTGTTCAACTAGTTAACAACTAGTGGCATTCCAATATACCCAAAGCTCTCAATGTAGAAACTCCGGCTCTAATACCACATGTAATGCCCCACCAATGGATCCAAAAGAATTAACCTAAATTTAGACTAAGTTTGGAAAAATAAAAAAATTAAAACAAGAAAGAATAACATACACATCAAATACATAGTAGTGGAAGCAATAACATACAATCAACTAAAAGCATAAATAACAGATTACATATCTTAAGAATGCCAAGATGTTGAATCACATTTAAATTTAATTAATTCTAAGTCTAACAACTACGAAATCTACATGAAAGAATAATGAAAAGTCCAATGTCCTTCAAATAATATACATTTGTTCTGAATGCCTCTTAGCAAATGATATTTAGAATTCTCAATCATCCACTGTACATGTCACAGGATATGAAAGGCTAAAAGAATATACATACGTAAAAATAGAAATACATCATCCTCCTCAGATCCATGATACAAAGAACGATGAAAATTAATGAAACCAATAACATACATGATACATACATCCATCACACAACACAACTATGCATCATAAAACACAACTAACTAAATGCGCGGTTCCTCCCAACCGTCAATAGCATCATAAGACCATCGTAGGCCCTAGCCATCCCTCATGCATAACATCCCAAGCCACCGATAAGATCATCGGTATTATCGTAATAGGGATGTCACTACTAAAACATGCTACAAGATAAGCATAAGGAAATCTAACATGCTAGAATAAAGCATAAGATGATCCTACAAAGTAGATAATATCACCTATCATATGAAAATCATCAATATGAGGAAATGTGTTAGTAAATAACATCATCTAAACATGAAAAACAAGCATCCCAAGAAGCTCTAGCCATAATGACTATGGATGGATCTCAATGGTAAGAGTAAAAAGCACTACCACCCGACTGCGTGGAACCTAAATGGCCCAACCCTATTGCATTGAGGAGATAGTCTCAAGTCCCATATAGGATATCAAACCACATATCAAAAGTACACACTAAGTCCAGGAAATCTTAAAAACAATCTAACTCAAATGTTCTAAGATAGATCGACATCTAATTCTCAGAGGCACACAAGACATGTAAGAAACCTACTATGTAATCGAGCAAGTGTCATTGTATGAATCACACTTGGAGTTACCTGAGTAGTCCCTTAGGACCCCCAAGTCCCTAGTGATTCCTATGTAGCCACTAGTATCCTCTCATACTAACAAGGGATACTACGAAATATAAGGTCACCACCAAGCGTTCTCTCTACTCCCATCCTAGTCTATATTAGCACTCAAGGAATGGATGAGAACATACAAGACTTTTATTAGGTTCATTTTACTCTCATTTAGTGTAATATTTTCACTTATTAAACAACTTACAATGGGTTACCCTTGAACCCACCTAGGACCCCCAGCCCCCATTGCAAGCCACTTCATGACACTACATATAGATAACCTACCCTAGGCTCAATAAAAGTACAGATCCATAATCATATAAAAATCACCTCAGTCATGTACACAAGTGAATAGAAAGCATCATAAGAGAATTGTACTAATCACATCAGTTCTCTACAAGCAACTGGAAAGCATCAAAGATTAATCACAATATCCATCAATTCTCAATGAGCAACTAAAAAGTATCTGAATAATATTAATCAACAACTCAAAATGGTTAAGTCAACCATGTCACAACATGACATCACCAAGATCAAAGCAAACACTTCAGTCCCATCAAGGTGACTGAAAAGTAACCCAAGTATAACTGATTAAGGACTTAAAAATGGTTAAGTCAAGAATGTCATACATTCACCTCAATGTAACACAAGATCGCTAGAAAGCAATAATAAATAGTAATACAAACAAATCATAGAGCATACCATCACACTACCATGGTTGGGTTAAAAAGATCAAGATCAAATTAGCATGACAACACAATCACATAACCCCCGAGCCTTTGGTAACAATCTAAGACTAGTCAAAACTAGGTCAACCCCAGAACCCAAAAGCACATAGAACAAATAAAATAGTATAGTTCCATAGTTTGGGGTTTGATTTAAAAGCACATAATTTTTAGTTTACAATAAGGTTTCAAATTTTTATTTTCAGTATAGGTTTTTGAATACCTACGATTTGCCACTTAGCCCCTTACAATTTACCCCATTTTCTATTTGAACAAAATGTACAATTATCCTACTTTTGATTTTAAGCCAATTAATCAATATAACAAAAAGGTAATTATTTATTTAATTATCAAAATAATACCTAATGATTTTTAAATAAAATAATTATGACTTTATTTAAACACATAATAATAATGCAATAAATTGATAATCTTTAATGTCACACCTAATTAATCTAATTTTAATTAAAAATAATTAAAATTATAAAATTATCTATATTAATATATTATTAATTACTTAATAATTAATATCATTATTAATAAAATTTATTTATAACTAATTAAAATAACTATATAACAAAATTCATTAATTAATATTAATAATTAATAATAAAAACTTATTAATAAAATTAATTATAAAAATTATTAATAAAATATTAATTAAATTTTATAAAAATTATAAACAAAATTTAAAGAAAAAAAACATGTATAATTAAGCTTTAAGGCCTACACAATTGATATCACAGGCTATTGCCATGGCAGTGGAGCTACTACAGTAGTAGCAACATACTACCATAAATGTAGTACCTGCTGCTATGGCAATAGTCGTGGCTACCGTGCAAAAGAAACAAAAGTGTTGTGGGATAGGCAAATAGGGGGGTGGGGGTTGGTGGCCCCCACCCTCCCAATCATTTTTAATTTTTTTTTCTCTTATATATATATATATATATATATATATATATATATATATATATATAACATTTTTAAAAGATTTTTCTTTCTTTTTTAAAATTAATTTACTTTATATTGATTTCATAACTAATAAAAAAAAAATACAATGTATTTATAATATATTTTTTATACAAAATTCCATCCTTAATCTGATAGGGGAAATATGACCAACTGGTTGAATTCTTTATTTTAAATTTTCTATTGAAATTTCTTTTTTAAAAAAACCCATTCTCGATTCAAAACTAATTTCCTTCAATTGTAGAATGATTTTTTCTAAATAGCTTTTCAATCTAGATTTACAGATAAAATCGAATAGCAAAAGATTCAGAACGAAGGGTGGCAAGATTCATACAACAAAATTTGAGAAAATAAATTTCTACAAGTACAAAGTAGACAAAATATGTTGAATTACATAATTGATTTAGTGGTCAAAATGCAAGACCCTACCTAAGCTTGATGCTAATACAAAACCACCTGAAAATTGTGAGAGAATTCGCTTCTATCCAAAAACTTCTCTCCAAAACTTTCGCCAAAAATTCCATTTCAAAATTCGCTTCCAAATTCGCTTCCAAAATTCATGTCCCTCAAAAATGAACTTTCAAATTGTGATAAAGAGTTCTCTCCTTAAATTGGGGCACTAATTGTGTGTTCACTTGGGAGAACTTTGTGCTCACCAAACTTCAACTCCGAATTTAAATTTTATTTATCATTTCTTTATCTTTCCAATGCATGTTAATTAAATTATTAAATAACATTATTTAATTTTCACTTGACTTCTTTTTAATTGATTTATTAAATTTAATCCGATGCACGCATTATGCAGCTCTTATTAAATTCACTTGTTTTATCTTTCTAATTAATTTCTTATATTTTAATCTCATGCATAAATCATGCAAACTTAAAACTTTTAATAAATTAATATATTTTCACTTTTTAAAAAATTTATTTTGAAAACTTAATTGATAAGATATTTATTAACTTAAACAATAATAATATTTAGCATTTATTTAAAAATGAACTCTAAATATATTATTATTAAATTTAATAAATATTATCACATTCTAAAATTAAACTTATAACTTTTATCTTCAAATTTAATTCTTTTTATTTAATTAATTTTTCAATTAGTTAAATATTATTAAATATTAAAATATCCTAATAATTTTCCATTAATTAAGTCATTTTTTAAATCTTTTAATTAAACTTAATTAATAGAAAATACACCAAAGACTCATAAAACAAAATATGAAAACCAATCATAGAAAACACATAAAAAATCAAACTAGAGGGTCATAATCATGAATTAACGTCATTCAATGCATTTGGAGGGTACTCAACTCAAATACTTGTCCTAATTTTCAATTAGGACAACTGGCTTAAAGTTTCAGGATTTGGACTTAAAAATTTATCTCCCTTCTCTTACCATTGAGATAATGCGATAGGGTACAATCATCCTGACAATTCAGTGAAGTTAATACCCGATACCTACAACCTACATAAAAAGCATGCATGTACAAACACAATATTTTAAGCTAAATAGGTAATGGTAGGAACTGGTGCATTTTGTAGATCCCGACTAGCAAGTGACTATGGCTCCTTTCCTTAACCACATTAGAAATGCCATACATAAAGAAAACAAACACACACACCATAGACATGCAGTATGGGGTAAGTATCATAAGAAAAAACATAATAATCCATCTAACTAATCATCATCAATAACTGAAAACACTGAACAATCATCATGCATATATGAAGTATAGAGTACCAAATAATCTCATCATATATCAACTGAATCTAAAACAATATCGAATAATTTGAAAGTAATGTTACTAATCATCAACATAAAACTTGCCTAAAAGAGTTTGGCAATGATTAAAAAAAATGTGAACTAGGGGCAAGCACTACAAAAAGTCTATATTAATTTATGTCGAGTGAAATAGTGGATGTTGAGTAAAGTTTAGTTGATGCCAAGCACCAATAAATTTTAGTTCATGTCGAGTAATTTTATAGAGGATGCTAAGCAATGTAGTATGTGTTGAGCATTAGAATTAAGTTAATGTCAAGCTGTTGCATTATTTGAAAGATCATGAATTTGAGGAATCTGAGCCAACAAGTTTTTTTTCTTGGATTGTGTAAATTAGGTGGAAGAAAAGATTGATGAGCTAGTGGCACAAAATTCAAGGTAAACCATTTTGAAGAAAATTCAAAGAGGATTGAAGGAGAAGTTTCTAGAAGTGATATGGAATGAGGGGTAGATTCATTGTATCCTACAAAAAATTTCCTACCCCTAAATTGGATGATGGAGAGTGAGTGGAAATGGATCTTAATTTCCTATTTATAGGAATGGCTGGTCATGAAGTAAGGTTGTATGTGTGAGAACCTAAGGAAGAGAAGAAGTCAAGGGTTTTGCTTCATCAAGTGACCTAAGAGAAGAGTCTATATTGACATGTTAAGCAAGAAGGCTTAAGGGTATGAATGCTTGAAGGGTGAACAATATATCAAAGCTGAAATGTGTGAAGTCCAAGAAGAATGGAGGACTAACACAAAGATCTACAATCTAAAAATGGAGTTGTAAGTTGTTATCATATCAAATCTTACTATTACTCTCTAATAATTGTATCAATCTAAGGTAAATCCTTTTAACTAAGGTTGACCTAATAGTCATTTGTAAATCTTTTAACTGGGTGACATTCCATGTGAATGGTCTAAAGTCCTCTAATAAGGCTCACTCCTAATAGGGTGATTGAAATTCTTTAATAGGGTCACATTTAACAGTGTGTATTGTATTCTTTAACAAGGTTGGCCTTTCACACAATATCACTTTAGAAGAGTGAAAAAGAGTAGCATGTTACTGGTGGTTTTTTCCAAATTGGGTTTCCATGTAAATCATTGTATCAAATGTGTTGTCGAATCTATTATGTTTCATGTTTACATTTCTGCAAATTGATTTGATAGTAACCTACAAAGTTTTAAGTGATTACATAATCTTTTGGATGTATGCATGATGATAAATGTTTTATGGGTTCGTTAAGTTGTAAAAAGTTTTATTTATACATCTAGACCTTAGATAATTGATTCAACCGCCCTCTCAATTATTCTAAAGGATTCCAACATATATATCTTGGCAATTGGGAAAAATATGCTCAATGGATTGGGATGAGTCCAATGGTGTATGTGATGATGATGTATGTATTATAGGCAGGGATGATGCTAATGGTACAGGTGATGATGATGGAGTTGATGTAGGATAGGATGATCCTAATGGTATGTCTAATGATGATGATGGATGTTTTATATACAATGATCTATCCTCTCATCTAACTATTTGTGTGATATGTTGAATAATGACACCATTCAATAATGCAACTAAATGAAAAGTTTGTAAATCCATAGAATTCTTAATGACTTTTGAGATTAAAATATGATCTATTTTTTTTCTTGATGTGTGCATCCTATGTTGTGGTGGTACCACCCTATGGGCCCCATGCCTATTGTGCATAAAGAAAACTCCCTCTACTCTAGAACTATCAAATGTCAAATTGATTTTTATTCTCACCGAGGATGAACTCACATCATATCTTTCTCAAAAAGTATAAAGGAACCTCATAATTATTACATGGTGATAGGTTAAATACCATATACCACCTATCCCAAAAATTTAATTTCATCCTATTAGGAATACACAAATGCATAGGAAAGATTTCCATAATTTTTTCTAGCGAGTTTTTAGTAGTAGGATTAGTGAAAAGAGCACATATATCTTTTTAAAGTATTTCTTTAGCTTTCACTTGATCATACGACAACCGATCCAAATAAAATACATGACAACTATCCCTCTATGAACCCACTTTTATCATCCCTACACGCCTCATTTGTACTATTGGTAATTTATTCTAGTGTAATGAGGAGGGGTGAGTGGCAATGATCAAGGATAGAGGATCTCTACCTATTGACAAATTATGAATTTTTGTGCTGAATTTTGTGTAATTCTATTGATGAGGTCCTCTTATGTAGCATTAACATTATCTAATGGAAGATATAGAGGTTTTTCAAGTGGTGGTAGTTATTGAGGGGCCATATTTAGGGGAGTTTGTTGTTGTGCACCACATATTTGAGCATTTTGTGGCTATCCCATTGTGAGTTGAGAGTTTTGTTCTTGTCCATGCAAAGTATCTTTGTAGATTAATTGTGTTATTTGTGGAGGAGGTGGTGTTTCATCTTTTTTTTTTCTTTTCTAGGATTGTTTGAAGCATTTGATATTAAAAATAAATAAAAATAGCATAAATCAATTCGAATGCCTACTTTAACACAAAATGCAAAAAAATACGATTAAAAAAAATAATTGATTACCTTTTTTATGGGTTGCTACTGTTGCAAAAGGGTAAAAATGGTGGAAACTTTCTTATTCTTTAAAAATAAGATCAGGCTATCAATGTTTTCCACCCTTTTTCTATGCTACTATGTGGCTTTTTGTGTTGAAAATCAATAAAAGAGTGACCATAGAAAATATGTATAAGTTATTCAAAACCCAATTGGGTTTTGAAGAACATTTGGTTCTTGAGTTCTTGATTGTGTTTTGAGAATGTTTGGCTCTTTAAAACTCAATTGGGTTTTGGAGAACTTTAAAACCTAATCAGTTTTGATTTTATTTTATACTAGTTTTGTTTAGGATTGGTTACCAAGCCTAGCCAAATTTTGATTTATCTCATAACCTAATTGGATTATTAAAATTTCATATTATTTTGTGATGTATCCTCTTTTTTGTCCTTCATCTTCATGCACACACCCAACAATTAAAAAAAATAGTCAAAAGGATTTTTGGTGAGATTTGAAGATGCACCACTTTGTGTAAGGTTAGATTTGAATATGCACCACTTTTTGTAATGACACGCCTTACTTGGAATTTAAAATGCATCACCAAATATGTTATGGTAAATTATTTTTTTAATAGACAAGGTTTATGAATACTACTTATATAGATTTACAAAGATGACATTTCTAGTATGAAACATTCGTTAACATAGACAAAAATAGAACTAACTAGTTAACTATATACTAACTAGGATTATTGCTAAAAAAATGTTACAATATTCTTATTCTTCCCCTCAATGGTAATCATCTAAGTACCTTGCAAAAGACTGTACATGTTTTATGGTCAGATATTATTCTAAATATTTGTTATTTCTCAGTCTCTTCTTGGATCTATATAGAATGTTAATAACCAAGGGTAGCCAATATCCATTATGTTTAACTACTTATTATAATCATTAATAAATACTTTAATGAAATAGGGAAATATGCACCAAAACAAATACATAAGTTAGTAGGTAGGAACTACTAACCATTTACAAGACATTGTCAAAAATTTCCAAACTTTTAGTAATGTCAATTTTTAATTATGTGTTAGAGCGTTCTAGAGAAAGAATTTGTTGTCTTATAAAACTAACCTTTATTTCCTTTTATGTATCTTGCACATATACTAATTATTTAAAATTATTGATTTTATGTTTATAAAAATACACATTTCATATGCATATATTAATTATGAGGATATTTATCTTGAGGATGTGACTTTACTTTATGCATGTGTCTAGTAATTTTTTCTGTTAGTAATATGATTCAATTGAGGTAACAATGATCTATTTGTGACTATCACAAGAATAGATTTGATCTTGATGTAACTTACAACTTTCTTATTATTTTAATGAGGCCTTCTAGAACATGCTTTGATATTTTAGAAACTATGTATTTTTTTTAAACTTTAGCCGAAGATAGTGATCTTTCAAAAAATGAAACTCTACTATTGTTAAAGTCTCTAGTATATCATTGTTAGAATTATACTTTGGGATGATGGAACCTATGATTTTGAGATTCAATAGACTTTGTTGGCTCTTGATTTAACAGTTTTGGAAATGACCAAGAAACTAGACAAATGCATCTAAGGCTAGTAATTTTCTATGATGGATACACCTGACTACAGTCTTGGGCCAACTATAAGGCATAACTCCTTCTTCACTTCAAGCTCTACAAGACCCAGGTGGGTTAACCTTGAGGTTCTAAGATATGGTACCAGTGCATTTAAAACATAAATTTGAACCTATTAATAGTAGATGAAAAAAATTTATATCTCCTAATAACTCATGAAATGACATAGATCTATAGTAGCTAGATGCATATATATGAAATTCATAAGTTGAGTGTGGGTTAATTCCTTTCAGCCCACTACAAGACATGAAAAACTAAAATTATTTGAATAAAAAATTTTGAATTCAACAAAAACTCCTAATATGCAGTAGCATGAACAAGTGATCCTGTAAACGATGAGTGCCTTATCTATTGGGAAATTTCATGAATTAATCACATACATATAGATATCTGAGACTTATTTGTATCTTCAGATATATGATCTATCCATTCACCTTGTAAATAGACATCCATGTTCAATCTGAATCTCATTCTTACATGATATCCTTCTCAATAAACTTGCAACCTTGTTGATTCCCTAAAGCAATTACATAACTCCTTGAGTCACAAACAACAATAAAACAAAATACAACCTTAAAGGACTGCAACTATGACCTAAGCTCTTTGTTCAAAGATCATAAAATATTGAAAATTCATTGAGACTGGAGACGGGAATTAGAATGAAAATAATGAAATTCTTGCTCCTTTGTATTCATTTCCTTGAAATAGTACATTTATATGCATGCAATTAAAACATAGAAACACCTAAAAGACCTGAACTATTTGTATTCTCTTCATTTATGTTGTTCATACAAGAGAAATTGTTGAAAAATATGTGGTATCACAATATGGGAACACATCAAAACTAGATCCAAAACATGGTATCATAGCACTGACCAATTTTTCTCCAAAGACTAAAACCAACCTTACAATGAGGAAAGGAAAAGGAGATATAAGAGAAGAGTTCATTCCCGGATCTGCTCTAAACATGACATCTGTCCACTTGGAAAACCTTCTCAATAGGTTTAAAACATCCTTCAAATCTCTCCCCTCAACTGGTGAATCAAATCTTCATCATTTAGCCTCCACCATCACAAAATATCTAACATATTTGATTGAACAAGATAACTGATTTTGATGCTTGATTTGGAATGACAAAATTTGGTTAAAAATGAACTCAAGAAAGGTTAAAAAAAATTTAAAATTCATTTTAAGCTTCAACAAACATCAATATATGTTCCCCAACTGAATCTGACACTCCATGATGAATTCTGCCCCTTTTACTGAGAATGCCCCAAACATTGCAAATCTGCTTATAGCTCAAATTGGTGGAGACATGTGCATAATCTGACCCCAAATATGGAAAAGTTGGCTTCTCCCGATTCTAACAGTATATTGAAGTGCCTAATTCGGACAAAAAATGCCCTTGTTATGGCCATTTGAAAAACAAGCCCCTACATTAAGAACAGAACATTGAAAATGAAAAAAATTAAAATTATATAGTCTTAACTATATAAAAATTTAAAATCATTCAAATTTTTCATTTTGAAATTTCATGCATTTGCAACCCTTTGAATTTTATTTCATATTTCACTTTTATTTCTGCACTTTGCCACTTGTCAAAATCTGACTGCAACAACATTTTGAAATATTTTGAATTAATTAATATTAATTCCTCTTTTACATGGCGCTGAAAGCTTCATTCATCTAGCTTTACATTCATATGCTTTCAATGAGAATATTAATATTTTATTAATACTCCATATATCCCAGAATAGTGGAGCCTTTGAATTTTTCACTTACACTCATACGGGCTTTAAATGCCTTTATGTTCTCACGCCTAAGCTAACCCTGGAGCTTTCAAAATTTGATTTACGTCTATACAGGCAGCTTTTCCCGTAGCATCAGGAAGCCTCAACATATCGTCCTCCGCTCATACTAGTTGAGCGTAAGCCCGTAGAGCCCTAGATTTTGCCTTTCGATCTTACGTGTAAGCATAAGCCCGTAGAGACTTGAATTTTTTTTTTCCACTCATATGGGTCAAAATAAGTTTGACTTTATGACCACAGCTTGGCCGAGTGAGTCCCACAGCATGAACTTGTAGCTTATAAAAGCTAAGTGTCTTAAGAAAAATATATAAAAATTGAAACTCCTACCCACGTGCTCAATGTGGGATTTATGTATTTCAATGTTTTTCCCTTTTGCTTGCATTTTTGGGTCAAATCACGCCTCTTCCAAGAGGAGGCAACCTTTGTGGAAGCCTGGGAGAGCTTTTTCAACAATTTCGCATTCCATCACTCTTTGTAATCACCTCTAGTTCTTTGTGTGGACTGCTTGCTGCAGTTTGGATACTTTGTTTTGTCAAAAGCGTGGAGCTCCACCATCCTTTCGAGCAATTGCATTGCCTAGATCTCCAGCGTGCCTATTCTTATCTTGCGTGTGGAGCTTCATGCTCATTGACTTGCTTCTTAACATGATGGTTGGCTAGTTATGTTGCTGGTGAATCTTCATCATGAAAATATCGCAGACTGCTCCTACCTGTAGCGCGGACCTTCCTCTTTCCTGCCAACGTGGAGCTTCTTTGTTTCAATGCCTTCAACATGGGGTTCAACCTTAAAACTTGCGGCCTCTTCAAAGAATATAATGCCTTCCTCTTTTATTGGAAATTTCCTCCCTAAACTTTGGCCTTTTTACTTGGCACGAGTTTCTTTGGTTGTTTGACTGCGTTTTCTTGTAACTTCATCATGGCTTCCCGTATCACTGGTTGCGTGGGTTTACTTCTTTAGTTCGCAAATTCTCCTAAATTGTCAAAACATTTTGAATGCTACTATTTTGTTTTCTACAGCCCACTACCTGTAAACCCGACTGCAGCTTCTTCTCAAGCGTGGGTTTATGATGACTTTATCCATAGCTCCTCCTTCACATGGGCCAACTAATTTGGACATAGAGGCTACCCTGTACACCCTTCTGCTTCCATCCTATTTGCTCGAAATTATCTGCATGACGTCTTTCTCTTTCCTTCCTTGCATGGAGCTCTTCCTTTGCTTGTCGGTTATGGACTCTTCTTTCGAGCTCGTAGGCTGTCTCTTATCTATCATGTCGTGGCCTCTCTTGATTGCATGTGAATTCCTCTGCCTAGACATGTGGGTGAAGAGTTTTTTATATACTGTCAATTTTTGATGGCTCAAAGCTCAAGAGAGTGTGGGAAACTGAGGTTTTTTGCATTGCGTGGAGTATTTTGTTCCATCAGCTCTTACAGTAGCATGTTTCTCTTTAAAGGTTGTAACATTCTTTGCATCCTTTATTACTGAATTTGAACTACTTTTCAATTTGTAATTTGTTTTCATCCCTTCATGAATGTAAACCTTTATTGTAATGTCTACATGAATGGGACATGAATATGTCATGTTGTATAGCCGAGCCTCAGTAGGTTTTAGTGCCAACTTCTTTCCATCCTTGGATTTATAGGAAGGCTTTTCCACGGTGACCTTACCAATTTTTATAGATGCCCAATAGTGTACCACATATGATGATGATCTCATTTTTGTATAATCTAGTTCTACATCAAACATACCAAGATCATCAAACACCTTTTGTAAACCCTAACTCATAAAATGGTTGAATGAATTCAATTGATGGCTAATCAGTCCCCACTCATCAAAGCATGCTTTGGAAGCATCCCTACAGAAGGTTCATAGCTCTTTATCAAACAATTTGCTTTCAAATTCATTGAATAAATCTTGTTCCTCTTCATTGCTATCTGTTTCTTCTATAATTGGTGCCACATCTATGTTGTTTCCTAGTTGTTGTACTTGCTTTGCAATGTCTATATCCATGCTATTGCTGCACTTCTCTATTTCTTTTAGGATATCTCCTAGATCCCAATTGTCTGGATCTATATTATCCTCTCGATAGAGAACATCTTCCTCAATTTCATAGCCATTTGCATTCTCCACTCTATACAACACATCATAAATTGCACCAGCCTCTATTCTACCCATCAAACTTCAAATCAGTCCATCATTTTGAAGCAATTAGTCAGACCCCAAAGTGGGTCCGACTAAACAAAAAATTCGTTTCCAAACAACTGGACTGCAAAACTAACTTATTGATCACCTCTAATTGATTAAAATCATATTCAATCCTTGAATGATCACTTAAAATTCATTTTATCACTTTCTTGTAGATTGTCAATTTTGCGTTAAGAGGTCCTTTGATTGGCCTTAAAAACTGATCCGTACCTCTAACTGGGCTCTAGAATCTAACCCACTAATTCTCCCTTCTACATAATTTTTTTCTCGTCGAATCTCATCTTATGATGAATTCGAGGTCAAAAGATATTCACTATCAAAGTTGACTTCTCAGAATCACCTGCAGATAGAAATGTCAGAAAGCAATAAACTGGGTTCAGATTTGGCTTCAAAAACTGGGTAAATGGACACTTGGGGAAACAAAAACTGGAGCATTGGTTCTCTGTCATGAGGTGAATATAAATCTGTAATATGGGCTCATGAAAAAAAATTAGATACAAATGGAAAGCGGTCAAAGTGGGCTACTTGGATTTGTTGACTGGAAAGAATGACAAGAAATCATTTTTTGTAAATGAAATTGACCTGAAAAAGTGTGCAAATGGATTCGTCATGACTTAAAAACTGACACACTTGGAGTATTTTTAAGGACAACATAGGGGTACAATCCATTTGATCTTACCATCACAGATCTCGAGTTATGACATCCTGAATAGGGGTTCCGAAAAATATTCAAATGCTAACACCAGTAAAAAATAATAAATTGCGTTTGGAATCGCATTTGAAAATTGATCAAACAGATTTGTCATAAGCTAAAACTTGAAACATAACAAGTCTCTGACATCTACAATGCAACGCAAAAAGAATTTTCTCATTTTGGTCAACTGGGTCAAAATTATAGCAATGTGCATCAGCATGAAAATAGCAAATGACCAACTTTGAGGGATTCAAAACCTAGTCAAACGGACTTGAAATGACTCAAAATCTAAAACATAGGCTCTCAGGTATGGACACTAGACACTATCAAAGTGGCCTATAATGAAACATTTCTAGGTATGAGATATTCAAATGCAAACATAGACTCCTATTGCTATTTGACATTTAGGTGAAAATGCAGATTGGAAACTAGCTCAAAACAGGACTTCGCCAAATGACTTAAAATCTCAAATTAATTTCATGAAACACATAGACATACTGAATGCAAGGTGTTAGAAACATTAAACACCTTAGGGGACTCAAAGGTACAGCTGGGTACAATCTCATTTAAAAGCATTTATAGGGCATAAATTTCTCAATAGTGCTCAAAATTAGTGCTACAATTTTGAACGCCGATAGACTTTATGTCAAACATGCTTCACATTTCTAGAATGAATAGTGGATGATATGCATGCATTAAAAATTACCAAATTCCTATTATTATTAATATTATTTATGATTGTTTATTTAATGACCCATGAATTTTCTTTTTAATGACAATGAATACAAAAAATATCTTTTGATGCATAGAAATGCCACCATGTTAAGTGGATGTATACAAGTTTGTATTAAATCAAATTGTAAGGTAGAAAATTAAGTGAATAAATTTTTAATTTTTAAAGTTTCAATAAAAATAACTAGATCTTTATTTCTTGCTAGACAGGCCAAGTAATTTTTGTATGATAGCATGGAAAAAAGTACTAAGATCCGCCAATCTAAATGCATGGTGAAGATAGAAGTCTAGTCATACAAAAACTTACCTTAGCTGTAGCACGAGAACAATATAAAAACATAAACACAAAATCAAACTAACTAAAGCATAGTGTTGTTATATCAAAATATTGAAATTGAATTAAAAAAGTTTACCTCCATCAAAAACCATTTGGTCAAGACGTGTATTAGAAATGGATATCTGACTTTAACTTCGATGCAACTTTTCAATTTGAACACTGAGCGGATCGTTAATCATTTCATCTCCACTACAACCTAGGACTTTGAATGCCTCATTCAACTAAAGTTTTTTTTGCAGTATTTGTTAGAGTTAGGGATTGCTCTATAGAAGACTCGCATATTTCATTTAAATTCATATCAAACCTAACCATTGAACCTGTTATTCAATCGCAAAGAAAATATCATTCAGGCTAGACGTCGTTAAATATATGGAGAATTAGATGCATATAAAACTAAGAACATTGCTTCCTATATTGTTGATTACGTTTGTCCATGCCTTGGCTGAGTGCCACAACTCTAATGCTCCATGTCCACCAGAGCCAACTAAATCGGGTGAATTATCATACAAGAACTGGGGGAGGCTGCCTATTCCCCAATACCCATATTACATATCCCCATCGGTCTTTAAGAATCCTAGTTTAATAGAGGAGAACAGGGAAAATTGTCCCAATTCCAATGCCCCATGTCCACCAAAGACCACTAAATTGGATGATAGTGAACTGTCACACAAGGCGTACAAACATTTGCAAAAGTATTCACATTCCACTTCACCATTAATATCCAAGGAAGCTATTTTATCACGAGATCAAGGCACACTGTCACAAATCTAATTCTTTGTGTCCATGTCCACCAAAGACCAAAAAATTTGGTGAATTATCATTGAAGGTACAAAAAGATTTGTGAAAGTACTCACATTTCATGAACTCATTGATCTCCAAAGAAGCTATTCTACTAGATTTGATCAAAGCACATTGTCACAACTAAAATGCTCCATGTCCACTAGTGTGTTTTCTACTAATTTAACAACGATTTTAACTTTGAGATAGTTAAGACAGGATTACATCTAAGGGTAGCTATCTCTTACCATAGGAAAAAAATTTCAAGAACCTGAGCCAACTATAAAGTTGAACTCCTTCTACTTCAAAATCTACAAAACCTAGGTGGTAGACCTCAGATTCATTCATATGGTACCAGCTCAAAGCATACATCTAAATCTATATAAAGTAGATTAAATCCTTATTTCTTCTATACTCATGCAATAATAGAGATATGCAGTAGCAAGTTACAAAACATATGGAATCCAAAAGCTGAGTGAGGGTATCTTTTCAGCTCCTAAACTGAAAGGAAAAATGGAAAATTGATTATTTGAATTTGAATCAGTGAAACCCCTTATAAAACAACAAACGAAATTGATCTTGTAGCTGATCAGTGGCCCATCCATTGGGTATTCTATAAATCGCAACACACATCCAAGATATTAATGATATATCTCATACATCAAGATATCAAATTTATCCTATCACTTTCTCAATCATACTTTAATGTTCATAATGAACCTCATACTTATCATACATCCTTCTCATTAAATTTGCAACCCTATCAAAATATATCAAGCATTTACTTGATTCTTTGAGCCAAAAGAAAAATAGGTGCAGATAGCTTTTTGACTAACAGATGACTGGGCGTATCAACAATTCCACCTAGGAGTGGCTGGTGACTTGTTCATAGGTTCGTCAGTAGTAGAGCTACAACAACACGCTATTGAATTGAACCCAGACATAAATAGAGAAAAGGGGTGGGACTAGTATCGGGATTGGTGCAACCTATCTCTATGTTTGGCAGATGAGAATGGGCGCCATCAACTACTTGCAATGGAAGGGGAGTGGGATCACATCAAGACATACAACTCAAGATGAGATGCAATTGGACCTATGTTCTTTGCCTATACATCACAAAAGTTTGCAAACAGTAGAGGTAGGAGACAAGACTTCATAATGAAACTAAATAACTTGTTTTTCTTTGTATTCATTTCTTCGAAACAAGTACATTCAAGATACATGAAAGAATTATAAAACAAACTAGTAGATTATAACTATACTATATATTTATTTTATTTTTTCATACAAGAGAAATGTTGAGGAGAATGGTGGAATCACAACTAGAACTAAGCTCAATAATCTGGAACCAACAATGTCCAACCTAGGTGGTATGATAGCTATGGAACTTGTATAAGCGCACCTAGGTGAGCTAAAGGAGGACCTAGGGATCCCTTGGGGATTTTAGTTTGTAGTGGTTCTAGCCACACAGCTAGGTGAATAATAGGGCTAATCAAGTTCTAAAGTGAGTTTGTGTAGGCTAGGTTGCTCAAAATTGCTAATTTGGCTATATAGAGCATTTTAAGGTTTTAGAGAATATAATGGTCAAACAAGTGTTTAGAGGACCTTATTATATTTTTTTCAACCATTTAAGGCCTTTTTCATGGTTTGACATCATTGGGAGCAAGTTTGAGAGTCAATTACTCAAAATTGTCAATGTTATCATAAACAAGTTTTGTTGCAATTAAGAAACTTTTTGGTTGGAGAATTCTAACTATTTGAAATACTATGCTCATGGAAACCCTATATGAGGTCGTTCTCAATGTATTCAAGGGGTTGATGAAGTTAGTTTTTTCATTGTACGGACTGAGCAGTAAATTATTGTTAACTATTTTATGCTTTTGATAGTTATTGGTCTGCAAATGGATTAGATTGGGAACCTTTTGGTTTAGAAGTGTTAGTATAGGTTATTTGGGGTTTCTATATAGTTTTAGTTTGTTAATTTACAAGGTTTTGGTTGCTTAGATTAAATATTTTGAATTCCTACAATCTATTTTTCTAAGCCGGGCTGATTGCACAAATGGAGTCATAGGGCTACTTCCCACTATAGGTTTTGTATGGTCTTTTAAGATTTGGAACATGAATCTATGTCCATTATGTATAGTGGAGATGGTACCCTAGAATTCTAAGGAGATATATTTGAAGTGATGTCCTAGGAACATCCTAGCAACTTGGTTAGGGATCATAGAGTAGAGAAAGTGGAGTTAGAGTGGTTGAATATGTTTGATACTTCAACATAATTTTGGATTATGTTAGGAGGTGTTGAGAAGTAACTCCAAACCGAATGGGAAGTTTTAATGGAAGTCTTGAGGAAAAAACTATTCTTATATCTAATTACTAACTAAAACCCTTAAAACCCTTATTTTAAGGTTGATTTTGTGCTAGCACTATACAAACAGTTTGAAGTCCTTAGCCCTTCATAACCTTTAAGAACTTTTTAAATGGTTTTTGGAATGACCATTTGTTTTTACCCTTGTTAACAATTTTTTCAAGTTAATTTGGTTTTTCTACATTTGGAGGGCTAATCCTTGTAGCCCTATTTCAAGCATTTGAATACATTTTGGCTTTAGGGTTGGAACTCAATTAGGGTTTTCTGGTTAGTTTTTGTTGAGGATCTTGTGGGGAGTCCAAGTACATTCCTAGAGGACTATCCACCCATTTGGGAGGTCTAATGAATATTAGGGAGTTATTTGTGTTGATTTGAGTTATCAAGCAAGTTGTTCTACCTTATTAATGTGCACTAATTGAATGATTAGGATCTATTGAATAGAGTCTTAAGGAGCATAGGGTGAGTGGAATCCCTATTCTATCAAGTGTATGACCTAAGGAGACCCTAGTAGAGCTTAGGGAGAAAAGAAAGGTTTCTTTTCATATCATAGTGGTATTAGAGAAAGTTAAAGACCTAGGAAAATTGGTGTATGTTTATAGCGATTGGAGAAATAGTAGGTGAGTCAAGCATGGTGAATAATGAAAAGCTAGCTAAGGAAGTTGATGAGTAGAAGGAGAAAGATAGACTCCTTGAAGTAGCCTTGGAAGAGGTGAAGATAAAATTTGAGGAAGTTTTTGATGGAGCTAAAAAGAAGGAAAGAGAAGACAATGAGAAGCATAAGGAGGTAGAAGAAGAGGATGTGGTACCTAAACCAGACCCTATTTTGAATGAGGAACCTTTCTTGAAAGCTATTAAATCTCCAGGATGGAAAGCTTTGGAAGGTGTGCCACTATTCAGTGTAAAGATGGATATAGATGTAGTAATGGATTGGTTGGATGGTATGGAGAACCATTTTGAGTGTGAAGGGGTATTAGAGGTACAAATGGTCAAAGTGGCTAGGTCAAGACTCAAAGGCTCAACCTTGACATGGTGGAAGTATGTACAAGATGAGAGAATTAGCATGGGAAAGAATCATATAGCCAACTAGCATTCCATGGTTAATAAGTTGAACAATACTTTTCTAGAAAAAGACTTTGAAATCCAACTTCAAAAAAGGAGACAAGGACTGAAGAAAAAGGACCTAGATGAGACCTCTTATATAGAGGAATTTCAAAGAATGTGCCTTAGATCTAAGAATAAAAAAGAGGATCCAATAAAGGTGGCTAGGTATTTGGGTCATTTGAAGTTGGAATTAGGTAGTTCTTATTTTTCAACTATGGTGTGCTATAACTATGCCAATTAGGTGACCTTGCATATAGATGCCTTGATAAGCCCTCTTCTTCTAACCAAGACAAGAGGATAGCCTATGTCCTAGAAGACAATTTTAGCAAGGACTCTAAAGTAGACCATATCAAGTCAAAAAAGGGAGAGAAACTTATTTTTAGAAGGGTGTTGATTAAACATAGAAGACCTCTAATTAGGATCAGATGTAAGATCCTAGCAAAGGTGTGCAAAGTGGTAGTATATTCTAGATCTATTAACAATATAATATTAGAGGAGGAAATCAAAAAGCTCAAGTTGACTAATGTACCTCATGTAAATCCTTATAAGGTGACTTGGCTCAATAAAGGTCAAAGCATACTAGTGAATGAGTAGACATGGGTGGATTTTTCTATTGCTAGATACAAGGACAGATTTTTGTGTGATATCCTACCTGTGGATGCTTGCCATCTACTATTGGGAAGACCTTGGCAATTTGATAGAGAAGCAATGTATGATGGAAAAGAAAAATCCATCTCATTTAAGAAGGGAGTCAGAACATTCAAAATTCAATCTTTTTTGGAGGGAGAAGAGCCATAGACCAAGGTACCTAGTGTCTTGTTGTGTAGTGGTAAGGAATTTGTCAAGGACCTCAAAGATGAGGAGGGCTAGGGTTATGTAGTAGTTTTTAAGTTTAAAGGAGAGGATAATGTAGTCAAGGAACCATTACCAAAGGAGGTACAAGTGCTACTTGAGAAATGCAAGAATATAGTGAGTGATGGGACTCCTGCTACCTTACCACCTAGAAGGGTTATAAGTTGCCAAATTGACTTTGTGTCTAGCGCATCCCTGCCTAACAAGGAAGCATATAAGCTCACTCCAGACCAAAATTTGGAAGTGAAAAGCCAAGTATAAGAATTAATGGACCAAGGTCTAATTCAAAAGAGCATAAGCCTATGTGCAATTCCTATGGTTTTAGCATCTAAGAAAGGAGGGAAATGGAGATTATGTATAGAGTCAAGAGCCATAAATAGAATCAAAATTAGGTATAGGTTCCATATACCTAGGATTGAGGATCTCATGGATTGCCTTGGAGGAGCAATGTACTTCACAAAAGCTAAACTTGAAGAGTGGATACCACCAAATCAAGATCAAGGATGGGGATCAATGAAAGACATCATTCAAAACCACACATGGACTCTATGAATGGCTAGTGATACCATTTGGTCAATCTACTGCTCCTAGAACATTCATGAGGCTCATGAATGAGGCGCTTAAAGACTTTATAGGCAGATTTGTGGTGGTGTATCTAGATGATATTCTCATTTTCAGCAAGACTAAGGAGGAACACATGAAACATGTGGAAGAAGTGTTGAAGAGGTTGCATGAAGAGAAGCTTTCCATCAATCTTGAGAAGTGTGACTTCTTCAAGAAAGATCTAGTGTAACTAGGCTTTGTGTTTCCTATGGGAACCTTGAATATGGATCAAGAGAAGGTTGTTGCAATCCTAGACTGGCCACCACCTACTACTTCAAATAAGGTAAGAAGTTTTCATGGTCTTGCTCAATTCTAGAGGAAGTTTATAGAAACTTTAGTGGCATATATGCACCTTTTCTAGAGACCATAAAGGGTGGATTCAAGTCAAAGTTTAAGTGGATCTTAGAAGTAGAAAAGTCATTTGAAATGCTCAAAAAGCAAGTAGCTACCCAACCTATTTTTCAACTACCCAATTTTGAGAAACTCTTCACCATAGAATATGATGAAAGTGGCTTTCCAGTAGGAGGACTATTGAGTCAAGAAGGTAGGCCAATAGCCTTCTTTAGTGAAAAACTTAATGATCCCAAAAAGAACTATTCTTCCTATGACCTTGAACTTTATGCCTTAGTTCAGTCCCTTAGGAAGTGGAGGCACTATATATTGCCCAAATAATTTGTTGTTTTTACTGATAATTAGGCCCTAATCTACATCAACACTCAATAAAAGTTGAGAAATATGAACTTGAAGTAGATGGAGTACTTGCAAGCATTCACTTTAATAATTTAAGCACAAGAAAGGACTAATGAATAAATTAGAAGATGCATTGAACAGGAAGGTGCTAACAGTTCAAGAAGTTTAGCTCCATAGCATTGGCATAAAGAGTTTCAAGAGTCTCTATAAGAAGGATGAAGACTTTGGAAAAGCCTACAATGTATGTTCAGACTTTGAGAGCCACTTTCATAGAAAATTTTCTAATTTTACCTTACAAAATGGGTTGCTCTTTAAGGCTAATCAATTATATATACCAAGGGGATCCATAAGAGATAATTTAATACATGGGAAGGACAATGGGAGTCTAACTGGACATTTTGGAATCAGTAAAACCTCAAAACTAGTCCAAGATTCTATCATTGGCCAAAACTAGTTAGAGATCTGACTAAGTATGTGGAACAGGGCATGGTATGTATGAAAGCTAAAGGAGGGATGAGAAATGCAAGAAAGTATTCCAAAGGTAGAGGAAAGTACTTTTACCCTTAGCTATTCTTACATTGTCATCTCCTCCATAGATATCTTTCAGTTTGGTCCACATTTCATGAGCTATTTTGCAATCTTTAACTTCATCAAATTCAACATAACTGAGAGCAGATTCAATCTCAATAATCATGATGTTATGATTCTTCTTTTCAGCAATATCTTCAAATGATAATGTTTCAGTGGGAGTCTTGTATTAAGCATCAAGATATTCCCGAATCATTGATAGTAGCCAGATGTAACCTCACAAGTCCTTTCCATGCTACAAAGTTATCTCTATTTATCTTGGGAATCTTTCTTTTGTAAGACATCGTGATCTTTAGCTTAGGTCCTTGAAACCTTCACTACAAGTACCAAAAGCTCTGATACCAATTGTTGGAAATATAAGAGGAGTAACTAAGAGGAGAGGGGTGAATTAGTAATCACTAAAATAAATCCTAGATCCCTTAGATGTCAATACAAAATAAAATCTGAAAATTGAATACTGTTGATGCTCAGCAAACATGCAAAAAATGCTATAACTTAGTAAATACTGAATATTCTCAATAACTACTTAACATGTAGATCTTAAGATGTTAGCAAAGATTACCATTACTTTAACTTAGTTGCAAACACATAAAAGAAAATAGCATGAACACATTTGACACCAAGATTTAATGTGCAAACCCAATTTGGGAAAACCACCAATTGCAGCTAGTTACTATTTTCACTCTCTTGAAGTGAGCCTTGTTAGGAGCCAACCCTGTTAAGGTTACAAAACACATTGTTAGGTGTGACCCTATTAGAGGATTTAATCACCCTATTAGGAGTGGCCTTGTTAGAGGTCTTAAGATAATTCAATAGAACTACCACCTTATTAGAGGATTTAAAAATAGTCGTTAAGCTAGCTAAAATCATTAGAGAGTAACAATGAGATGATTTGATTTCTAATGCAACTAAATTGCTGATTACAGATCTCAATTCTGGCTTGTATACTTCATCCTTACTGATTGAATATATCTTTTCAACTCTACAAAGATATTTTTCTTATTCTTCAAATTCCCTTCCTCTCTTCATCATTAAATCTTCAATACACTCATAAATTCTTACTCTAACTCACAACTTGACCTTATACTTATATCATCCTGTAGGACCAGGAAACGGGTTAAATGCATAACATACTATGAGCAAATCACAAACTCAATCAACATATATTAGCACCCACTATTCTACCATGAAAGCCAAACTAATCAAAAGAAAGCAAACATAATTAAAAACTCCCTTTTCTATTTGTAGCTCCCATGTCCTTCTTTCTTCTCTAAATGATTGTAGCTCCAATTTGCCTATAGTGCACACAAGATTGAAGCAAAAGCCTATGATAGGGATAAAGCCATGAGAATACTTGAAGTTGTGATTTAATGTGAGAGCAAGAATGCAAAATGCAAAGAAGCCAAGGGCTTGAAAACTGCTCAAGAATTAGGAACAAGAACTCAAGATTTCAAGGATTCAAGGACTCAAGACTTAAGCATTAAGGTTCGAAATGAGAGGAAGGGTGTCCATTTTATAATTGATATGGAGGGTGAGAGCATTGGATTTGTCACGGATAGATATGCGATGTGGCAGGAGATTCCTATGATGCATATGACAGAATATGCCAATTGTAAGATTCTATGACACATGAAAGTCAAACTTGGCTAAATGTGGAAGAGAATCTATGACGCGTCATAAGACACCTCAACCCACTTAAAGCCAAGAATCTATGATGAATAAGCCAAATAGGGATGTGCGTAAGAGGTAAGAATATTTGATTATGACAAATCTTAGCCAAGTGTCAAAGGAGAATCCATGAGGTGTCATATCCAAGTGTCATGATGATGCAATATTTTATGGAATATTTGAATTAAAAATCCTCTTATTCAACAAAATAAGAATTAGTAGAAAATGGAATTAATTATGGAAAATGGAACTTAGGAAATTAAGAATTTCCATGGTTTGTAGGTGATAAACCAATTAATTAATAAAATTAATTGATTGAGGATTATAATTAGGAAGAATAATTAGAAAGAATAGGATTAAATTATGGTTTATTTAATTTTATAGAGAAAATTAGCAGATGATTGGCCAAATTGATTGAATGAATGTGACTGTACCCTTTGATGAAAATGTGATGATAATATAGATCAAATAAGATGATGACCAATAGATCAAAGCCATGATCAGATTGATTGATTGAAGTTGATAACATGCCAAGGACACATGACATGAATTGGTTGATATGTAACATTTAACCAACATTGTAAATGCTATAGGATTGAAATTGATTGATAAGGTTTGATCATAATAACATCGACGGACATTGTCAATGTTCTTAAAATGGTCAATGATGTCATGATCTGACATTGAAAGCCTCAACAATGTCAAAGATTGAATGACATGAATGATAGTTTGACCTAGTACTGAGAGCCATGACATTACTAAGGTCAGATTGATAAGATTGATAAGTTGATAGGTTTCCAAGGCACTAAAAGCTGCAACAATACCTAGGATAAGATAAATGATGATTGATTTGGGATGTTTGATATGTTTCAGGTTGAATAGGACTGATTATGAGTGATTTTGGGTTGATTTGGGGTGATTTTGAGTTGATTTGAAATGATTCCGAGTCGACATGACATTGATGTTAAAGAGGATACAAATGAAAAAATATGGTCAATCTGGCCAAAAGATCAGAGTTAGTAGAATGAAAAAATGGGACAAATTAGTATGAAGAAGTTATGAAAACGTAGATGCGAACCATTTTTGAGCGTCTACACATCCATATTGTCAAGTCAGCTCATATACAACTTAGAATAATTAATATTCATCATCTCAGTCAACTAGAACCAATAGATAAATAAATTAAATTTAGTATGCCAAAAAAAGAAAATCCTTCATTAGGAGACCCAGCTTGGTAGGCACTAACTTAGAAATGATTTTCCTGTGTTAACCAACTGAAGCTCAATTAATACTACATATTTGGAAAGTTCCTTTGGTAACTGAGTGATCTTGTTTAACATCGGTTCCATCCAAATTTTCCTTCATTAACTGAGTGGTTTTGGTTAACACTCATCTTTTGTAGACTTTCCTCCAACACCTAGGTGAGCTTGGTAGACACTGCCTTTTGAACTAGGAAAACTAAAGAATGCTCAGTACCCATAGAAAATTGTCTTCACTACCCGAGTGAGCTCGACATGAACTAACTAAAATTGATATGAAATTTGTGTAACATCAAAGATAATACACAATTAATCAATTGTTCCAAAAATCCATGTATGGTCGATGTATCCTTATTTTAATTGCTTAAATTAAAACCTTTCAATGATTATTAAATCCAAATTCGTCTACATTATGTGATTAGACTACTGAGCATGTCTATGCATTTAGAGGTTTGCTTTTGTCATGAAAGTGTTAAGTGATTTTTTGTGATTGTGAGTTTTTGGGCTTTAAATATTTTTAGATTTAATTTAGGTAGCTTTTCCTTAGGTGAATTCTCATTATGAGAAATAAGCTATTTTCATTTGCGTCAATTCAGAGTCTAGCTAGTCTAACTAGCTATTTGCCCTAATCAACTATTCACTCAAAAAATGGACAAGTATTAAAAAGGGATTTGTATTTTTCACTTTTCAATTTTGTAATTTGGAAATTGGAGAGCTTTTCTAAAATCCTCTTCCTGAAGGATTAGATTTCTATTCATTTTGGGAGCTTTGAGCATGGGATTTTCGCAAGATCAATCTCATTGGATCTGGCTCGGGTAGATCTTTATTTGCCATAATTTCAAGAACATTTAGTAGGAATTTTATTTTATGATGTGGGTTTTAGTTTCTACCCCTTTTGCTATAAAGTACTTGGCCTTCCCATTTTATTGTTTCTACTCCATTTTAGCTTCTATTTTTTGGTACTCATTTGTTAGGAGGCTTAGAACTAGTGTTCCCCTCCATTTCTGTTTGCTAGTTCTACCTAGTTGGTTGGGTATGAACATTTTCCTAGTTTTTGGGATGGTGGTTTAGGGTTTCACACAGTTATGTTGGCCATTTTTGCATACAATGTCCAAACTCAAATATTATTGGATTTTCAGGGGTTTTGTACCTAAAGATCAAATGAGTTTTAATTTTGAAGTTTTATGGTTAGTTTTTACCTTGTTTTTTGTGTCGCCCTATTTTCTTTAGGTTTTCTTGGCATGAGTTAGGTCGTGGACCTAGATTATCTATTTGGATGTCATTTGAACCTTTATTGCATTTTTATGTTGCATTGGGATGTGTCCCACATCAGTCCTTCTGAGTCTATTTTTGGTTGAGTGACTTTTTTCTTTGTGTTATCATCCAGTCCTTATGTTATGATCTTCGTGATGGTGGTGTGCCACACACGAGTACATGCATGCACATTTGTTGTGTGACTTGTGAGGCCCAATCTTTTGTGGTACTTCTAGAAGTTATGATCATTGGGGTTGGGTTGGGAATTTGCATGCCTACAAGCACTCGTCACTGGATGAACATGGGTAGGGTAGGGTAGCATATGGAGGGGATTCTATGTTGTAGTTTGGTGTCTATTTCCTTATTGACAGATGAAGTTTTATATAAGTGATAAGTAAATTAAAATATTGAGTGGTAATAAAATATAAATAATTAAAAATAGAATTATGCACCTACTGTTGGGAAGTTGATGCTGCCAATACTAGCTTGGGCTTATCGATGTTAAGTGGCTCTCCATGATGTCGACCCCTGTTTAGTAGCCCATTGAGTTGTCTGACCAGGACCCATAGTTTATGCATTGCCTATGTTCTTAGTTTCTATCATCATACTACCTCATGTGAGTGTTAGCCATGGATGTTGTGCTTTATGTGTGTTTGTGGTTGGATCATTATCTCCATCAGCATAGCGGGAGTAGGCTTGCAGGTTCTATGTGGTTGGCAAGCATAGCTACCTATACCACTACTGGGGACCAGTGTATAGAGACGGTCTATTGTCCCAATGCCACCATTGTTGGATGTTTTCACTTGGTACTTTGGGTTCTGAAGTATGCTTCCTTGTGATTTTTTCTTTCATTGGAATGTTTGTATATCATATTTACATGATGTTAGTTACTGTCGCATTTCCTTATTATGATGATTCACATATGATAGATGATGTTATGTAATTTTTAGGATTATCTTATGCTTTACTTCTAGCATGTTAGATTTCCTTATGCTTATGTTGTAGCATGTTTTAGTAGTGACGTCCTTGTATGATAGTACTGACGATCTAATAGGTAGCTTGGGATGTTATGCATAGGTGATGGCTAGGGCCCACAATGGTGTTATGATGCTATTATGGTTGGGAGGAACCATGTACTTTGTTTGGTACACAGCTACATTTGACCTCATTTTTCTACCAAAATTTTTGACCATCAACTAAAAATATTTACGTTGGCCAAAATGTAGAAGGAATTTTTTTTTTTTTTTACATCTAAGTCGTGTGTTGATCGAAATTTTGACCAACACGGGACTTAGATGTAAACTAAGCCGCATGTTGATCAAAATTTTGACCAACATAGGGCTTAGATGTATAAAAAAAAAAACATTCCCACACGCAGGTTCATTTGCAACCAGCGATGGCAAAGAAGGTTAACCTACATTTTTCTTTAGAGATGGTGGGATAGAGAGAAAAAACTAGCAAGCCTACGTTTATGCTCATTCTCCTTATGATCCTCTAATATGTAAACATGGGGAAGAAGGTATCTTCTCAACTCAATATCCATTTATGCTATGTTAATTTCACGTAGAAACCTAACTGTTGGGATTATGGTGGATCATAAGCTGTTTAGGGTGTAATGCTTAAGCTTTTATGATCACCTTTATTTGTTGGCTAACAATAGCTTTGTGGGTGACTATGTGGTTAGCATAGTTAACCCTAATTGATGGGTTTTGAGATCTTTCCATATTTTTGCCTATTCTCCCTCCTTTTTCTTTTTCCCTTTATCTTTTTTCTACGAGGGTGAGATGTATTTTTTTGGACCTTTCATGTTTGCATATGTAATGTATGTTACAATTTTAAGCATTTTAGTTTTGAGCTTCAATATAACCATGGTTTGTTTACCATGTAGACTTATAGGCCTAACTTATAGTTTTAGTTTTTTTGGCCTCAACGTCTAGAAAATTAGACTATACCTGTTCTCTTTTTCTTGTAAGCCTTTGTTGATTTTTATGTGTAGGCATTTTGAAGAATTCTCTTGCATAACACATATCTGTTACATTAATTTTTGAGCATTCTAATTTGGAGAATATAAGATGGCCAGGGCTAGGAAAAGCTCTTCTAGAGCAGTAAAAAACAAATATGCATCCTCAAATGCACCCACATCTCCATTGTAGAATGTCAATGATTTTGGAGGTTGGGATTCAGATTGGGATGCAACCAATGCTTTAAGTCTGCCTGCATGGATACTTGAACGAAATATCAAGGCCTGCATTGCTTGTGAGGGATCCATGTAGAGACTAGGTGTTGTGGTTGGGTGGTTCCTTACATCATTTGTGCCACAAACTCTACATATTATACAGGTTCCTATTTTTAATTCAGGATAAGTTGAATTCATGCAATTGAAGTAACAACAATTTGGTTTATGTAAGGATTGTGTCTCATCCTCTAATATCATAGTTTTGGAAAAGTGAATTCTTAATATATGTATTTGACATTCTAGTTTCAATGTATATATATTTCGGTTGCATTTATTTTTTTGGAAATTGTAACATACCAGTTGCTGATGGGTGATCCCACAATAATTGGTTCCACTTCTTGACCAATTTTAACATTGAAATCAATATTTTTGAAACAAACCTCATGTTCAAGTGATTATATCTCTAAAACTATAAATAATTTTGAGATAACATAAATTAATGATTTTTAGAACTCTTTTCCTACTTTGTAACCATTTTTTTTAATCTAAAAATATATATATTATTTATGTCAATTTTTCTTCTCCTCCAAAAAGTGGTACATAATAAAATTCAATATTTTTAAAGAGTGACAATTTGTTTGACACACATAACTTTCTTTCTAGATAAGATAATGAGGTAATTCTTTTGACATTGGATTTGTAACATCAATATCTAGAGGATGCATTTGCTTTGATTCGATTTGGTTTAATATTGTATAGTTTATGAAGTTTTGAAGTGACACCAATTGTAATTAAGACATATGTCCATTTTGACACAGATAACTTGAAGTTAATTTATCATAAATCCTTTTTTTTTTAATAGAAAGCTAACTCAATAAGCTATTTCCTAGAAATTTTTCAAAAAAAAATTGACCTAATTTACTAATTTTCCTGAAGTGTCGAAGTCAAGTGATGTTCAATCGATAATGAACCTACGATGAGTTAAACTCATATTTGAAAGTCTTAATGATTAAAATATGTGTTACAATTATAGTCATTAGAAAGCTTGCTCCGAGTAACACATTTTGGCATTTTTATTTTATAGTTGGAGATAATTTATCTAAAATTATGGGTTTCAAAAGAGCAAAAAAAAAAAGTAAAAGAAAAAAGGGCCCAAAAAAATGTAATTTTACATGTTCACAGTGAACATAGTGTTCATTGTGAACATACAGCCCAAAAAATTTTGACGACCAAAAATTCAACTTGATATGTTCATGCAAACATATCTAATATTTGGCATTCATGTGAATATGAAAAAAGCAACAATACTGATGTTGGCTTCTGATAGGTCAGCTTAAACATAGTGAAGCCATACTACAAGTTCATACAATGACATTTTTATATAGTTGTTGCACAAAATTTATGTTGAGGCAAGGAGTAAATTTTTTTTTAAATTATTTTATAATGGGAAACAAGAAAGGAAGGAAAAAAAATGTAAGGAAGAGATTTGATGAAGCAGAAGAAAGAAATCTTCAAAAAACTGTGGCATGTTATCATTGAATTAAACAAGGTATGTAATTATGTGTGTGTGTGTGTGTAAATTTTTTTAAATCATTTTAAAATTAATTATGTTTCAATCTTATTTTTTATCTAACTTGATTTATTTATAAATGTTTTGAAGCCAATCAACAAGGTGAAGGAAATGTTGAGGAAGGCTCGATAGAAGTAGAAGAAGTGGATATGGGAGAGAGGTCAGGAACACTCCCTACATAATCTCAAACAATGAATGTTGAAGAAGGTTCAAGATCACTCCCTATAGAGGTTTGAATAAAAAAAGATAGAGAAGGATCAAAATCTTTCCCTGTAGAATCTCAAACAATGAATGTTGGAGAAGGCTCAAGATCACTCCCTATAGAAATTCCAGTAACAGAAGTCAGAGAAGGGTAAGGATCAGGTGTAGAAACTAGTATGGATGAACTCCTAAATATTTCCCAATCTATAAAGAATGCTATTTCTACAAAAAAATTAGATCATTTACTTAAAATGGATGTGGATAAATTGAGAAGACTTGTAGCTATTGTTCAACCATTAAGTTTTTCTAAGAAAAGATCAATGAATAAGAAGATAAGAGAAATTATGACTCAATTTGATTAGACTGAAACACTTGAACAAGCTCAGTTACTTTCACTTTTTCTCACACAAAAGAAGTTGCAAGAGGCATTTCAATTGTTAGGTGTAGACATAACTTCAAAGAAGAGAAGATTTTCTAGCATGCAAACTAATCTGATTGAAAATGTTAAACAAGATTTGAAAAACATAGGAAAATACTCTGAAACTAGAGATAGGTCCATGGCAAGAAAAGTGATGTTGATGTTTGTTGTAAATAAGAATATGACCCAAAATAGACAAATATCTTCAATTTCATTTGAAATGGGTTTTAGTAGGAAAACAATGAGAAAATATGTTAAGAGAAGATTAATTATGGATGACAATACTATGGAGGGTAATTGGTAAATCATGTGTAGAGCACCTCATTCTAATAGGATTGAAGAGTCATTAAAAAATTTAGTCATATCATTTTGGATTGATAACACTCACCCTTCATCAAATAGTAAAGATGATATCAGGCATAGGATTGCATCTGGTCAATATGAACATCATACAAAACATTGGTTGGACACAACACAACATGAGTTATATGTGTCATTTTTTAGTGAACATCCTAATGTAAAAGTTGGGTAAATGTTGTTTGAAAAATTGAAGCCATACTTTGTTAGGTCAAATAAAGTGTTTGAAACATGTTGTTGTCATCATCATATTGAGTTTGATCTCCACTATCAGGTGTTTTGAAAGTTTGTAGAAGAAAAATATGGTTTTCAGGTTGCTCCTCCTAGTAGAAGTGAGTTTATATCATCCATTCTATGTGACAAAATAAATGATCCAACTAGTCAAATAAATTGCATCAAAGGATTATGTGAAACATGTGGTGAATTGGCTCTATTTCATTTGAAATTTGAAAATATTGATGCAACAAAAAAATTGAATTGCAAAAGTTACAAGTATGTCAAGAATGAAACAAAAATGGGAAAAGAGACAAAAAGGTTGGAATATGTTGAAGAGGAGTTACCTATTGTAACATTTCTGGACATATTTAAGAATTTAATTCAACCTTATACTCATCATGCATTTTTTGCAAAGGGGCAAGCATAATAGTTTCAAACTTTAAGAGATAATTTCCCACTTGGAACAATTGTGTCAGTTGTTAATTTTGTATAGAACTATTCCTTTCTCCATCAGAAAGCAATTCAATCATATTTTTACTTTTCTATTCAGGTCACTATTATGGTACATTTATGTTATAGACATCCATAGTTAGATTTGGATGGTGTTCAGAGTACAGTTCAAGCACAAGTAATTAAAAAGGAATATCCTTTCTATATAAGTGATGATAAAGAACATGACATTCACTATGTCGAACATTGCTTCAATATCTTCTTTTCTTATTTGAAAGAAAGAAACATAAATGTTGATAAACATTATGTTTGATCTAATGGATGTGCCACATAGTTTAAATCATGTAGACCATTTAATGCATTATGTAGATATCATCACAATGAGAATATAAAACACATACGAAATTTCTTCGAGAGTGGTCATGGAAAAGGTGAACATGATGGTGCTGGAGCTTGCATCAAACGTGCTCTGCAAAAGTATCAAATGAATTATCAAGGAGTTTGTGTAAATGATGAACATTATGTTGTTGAATGGTGTAAGACACATTTTGCATTAGATGACGTCAGGACATCATCAACAATGAGTCAACAAGTACAATATAGAGTCTTTTGGGACATAACAGGTATAGATGTGTGCATCTGTTTAATTTTTATGCAATTAAGTTATAAAATTTTATTGTTAAGTTTTATTTTTCAATTCATTGAAGTTTAAATTTAATTTGTCCATATTTGCAATTTAATGAACTTTCAAGTGTTAATAGAAAAAACATGCATGGTTGCAAGAGGATAGAAAAGACATGTTCCTTACATTCAGTCATGAGTATAGATAATTGCAATTGGACATTGAAGACAAGAGAATGTTCATGTTTTTGTGATAGCTGCATTGATGAAGATTATGAAGAATGCATCAATCAAGCATGTGGATATACAGGTGCATGGATTTCGGTACCACTTGATGTTACTAATACATTTGATAAAGATGATGAAAATTTTGATGATATTGCATTGATTTTTGATGATTATAATCATATCTCTAGATTGGTAAGAGTGGGTAAGTATCATAAAAATTAATCTCAACAAGTGCTATTTAATTATCAATTTGAATTGTCTTATATATGTACTGACACATACACATGTATACTTGTTATGCGAGAGATGTCTTTGTAGTGATTGCTAAGCCTGTAAATCATGAAGGTGTCAATTATTATTTATTGTGATGTAGTGCAGAGAGGACAAAGTTATATGACCCCGAGGAAAGAGATGGAATGTTGTTCCCCATAGGTAATTTTGTGTGTGTGTGTGTGTATATATATATATATATATATATATATATATATATATATATATATATATATATATATATATATATATATATATATATATATATATATATACATGTATGTATGTATATATATGTATGTATGTATATATATGTATGTATGTATATATATGTATATATATGTATGTTTTTATATATATATATATATATGTATATATATATGTATATATATGCATGTATATATATGTATATATGTGCATGTATGTATGTATATATATATATATGTATATATGTGCATGTATATATATATATATATGTATGTATAGGTAACTTTATATTTATCAAAATTTAAAATACTTAAATTTGTGGTGCAGGTTCTATTGTGACAGAGGGAACAAATTTGAAGCAAGACAAAATAGTCCAACATGGAATACACTTTGTTGATTATCAACCTAACAACAAGGTTCTACAATACAACCACCTGGTCATTGCTACTGGGCTTTGTCTACATCCAATCAAAGTTAAGTGTGCACGTCGCAAGTGGAGACTAGACAGTGAAGATCATGAGAAGATATTTCATGTTATAAGTGTACATCATGGTTGAACTAACATTTGAGATTTATTTTATAATAATTTGAATATCAACTTCTTTTCAAACTATTGAATTTCATCTTGAATTAAATGTGTTTTTAATTGTACGATCATACTAGATTAGTTATCATTAGTTTATAAAAAAAATTATAAAGTTAATAATATTAATTGTACCATGGATGAATTTAGTAATTTAACAACTTGATATATAAATAGGCTAAGTTAGTCTGCACTTACACAATCATTATCTATAGATACATGTATCAAAGATAATTTAATATGTTAGAATTCTTAAATATCAACTTCTTTTCAAACTATTGAATTTCATCTTGAATTAAATGTGTTTTTAATTGTACGATCATAAGTTCTTAATTATCATTAGCTTATTAAAAAATATATAATTTAATAATAAATTAATTTCATAAGTTAACTTTTTTTTCAAACTACTGAATTTCATAAGTGAATTAAATGTGCTTTTAAAATTGTAAGATTAATAATTTCATCTAGTTAGATCATTAGTTTATTAAAAAACTATGTATTTTAATGTTAGTTTATTACATCTACGGTCATACTCTTAGTTTAAATTAGTTTAAATTAATATGTTTTTAAATATTATATTTTGTAAAAGTTTTCTAAAATAATGTATTGGCTTACCTAATTAACATATTTTTATCCACATAAAAAATTATTTATCTTTCTAGCGGGTTAGTAATTGATAATTTAAGAAATGTCCATCTTTCTAACTTCTTACTAATATATTTAACAAATTTGTATCTTTATTCAGGTATTAATTGATTTACCAAATTTATGTATCTTTAGTCCTACTAATTGTTTATTTAATATAATGATTACAAATAAATATAATGTTCTAAATTTATTTAATCTAAATAATTTGGGTTAATTTAGTAGTTTTAAGCACCTATATTAATTCAATTTAATCACCCTATAAATTATTATTATTTTTGAAATTTTTAAATTAGGTTCATAGAGATCAATTTGGAACTTCTTTGACTATTTAACTATTGAAGTAGCTATTTAG
>CM053791.1:249422793-249490293 GCA_028749045.1 Cupressus sempervirens | reverse complement strand
ATCGATGCATGGAGTTGGTGCAATAGGACCTCCAATAGGAGCTACAGGTGTAGCCTAACCTAGAATAGGAGCCATACCAAGAGCCACACCATGACCTACACCACCTAGAGTCGCACTAGGAGCTACACCAGGAGTCAGAACATGAGCTGCATGATGATCCCTACCTCAATGTACACCACAAGCCCCACTACAAGATGTAGCATGAGCCCCACCACAAGCAACATGACAAATTACACAAGGAGCCAGAACAGTAATTACATCAAGTGCTGCAACAGGAGCTACATCAGGTGCCGCAGTAGGTGCCATAGTAGGAACAACACTAGGAGTTGCACCAAGAGCCATAGCAGGAGCCACACCAGGAACTACAACAAGCTGATTGTGTGAAGCCATATCTATAGAAATGTATCAAGAGCTAAATCTACTATATACACACAATTTTTTTTTTTTTTATTAAAAATTATACACGTAATTGAATGTACATCACACATGTCCAGATAATCTGTAACATGTACATATTTGATAAAATTTAAATATATGATTGAATGCATATACATGTACATGAGAGTTAGAGTTAGAGTTATTTAGGGATAATCAAAACTTGCTAATATGCAATTAAAAGTTTGAACAATTCAAAATATTGCTCGATTTCATGTGATAATCTAAGTAAATTCATTTTGTTGAGACATCACGTGTGGTGTCACAAAGGTTGGTCATCCTTCTAAATTTAGTCTAAACATGTGTAAATAATTATAAATTTGAACACATTGGTCCATAAACCATCAATTAAAATATATATAAAATAAGAACATGATCTAAGGACATTAGATCTTATTTTATCCCCTTGATCAAATATTTGGAGTAGTTAAATTCTAAAATATATATATAGTTTTCCTATTTTGTAGTTTGATTACTAATTGTATAAGAAATATAAAGGGTTCATCTTATTCTATTTAAGTGATATCTTTTTATAATTTTCTAAGAAGTGCAATTCAAAACATTGAACTATATGAGACCAATTCAAGTTTTCTATTAAAATAAATTATTATATATTATGACATTGTGTTATTTCTATAAGGAATTAATCATATAATTTATGAGTCAATCTCATTGACCCATGTTTCAAGAGTAGTGATTCACATGAATCTATTTCTCACAAGAATGTCTTCTAAGTTTATCAATATTATGACATGTTTTGAAAAGATTTTCTATATTTCATTTAACAATAATTTATTCAAAATATACTTTCAAACATGAAAATGTGTTAAATTAGCTATATATATTTACTTATTATTAATTAAAAATTAGTTAATTCTATTGTACACTTAAAATACATTATTATACATTATGACATTGTGTTATTTCTATAAGGAAAATACAGAAAATCTAGCTAATTTAACACATTTTTAATTAATAATAAGTAAATATAATAAGTAAATAATAAGTAAACTTAGATTTTCCATATTTCATTTAACAATAATTTATTCAAAATAAACTTTCAAACATATAATAAGAAAGTGATAATATGTTTACTTATTATTAATTAAAAATGTGTTAAATTAGCTACATTTTCTATATTTTCCTTAAATAGAAATAACACAATGTCATAATATATAATAATGTATTTTAATGTGTGTTGTTTTCAAATAAGTAAAAATAGTATCATTTGATTAAAGATGTATTATAATTTAGATTTATGAAATAAAAAATGCATGTGCACTCAATTTTTTATCATAGTAATTTTAACCATATCTCCAAATTTTCATAGATGTTCAAGTTTAGGTTATCTCGAGGGGGAAAAAAGTCAACTTTTGACACCTCTTTTAATTCCTTATATTCAAGCTTTTATCCAAACTAGTTTTAAATCATTTACAAGAATCTCAATCTTTTATCACAAGATATGTTTTCCAAGGTCTAATATGATGACTAAATAATTTTTATAATGTTTCTACTAAGGTTCAAACAACCTTTGGGCTTTTATGATTTTGGTCCTTATGCCCTAAGAAATTCAATGTGCTTGCATATTTAAAACTTCAAGTTGACATTGTTAGAGTTCATATCTATGACTTAGTACTCAAATGCTTGTTGGGCTAGTATACCCATGGGAATTGTAGGTATCCTAACAAGATATTGAGTTGGTGGATTAGGACTATTCATGTTAATACATGATATCTTCACCTAAGATGGGATCCCTCATTTGCAACCTTAGTTAAATTGGGCTATACTAAAAATTCCATAATGACTAATGAAAAAGAAGTAAAATAAATAGAATGTTATCCTCAAAGCTAAAAATTTAATATCACATATTTTCCCTAAGGGTTTTTCATTGATTTGGAGAGATAAATGGATTCACTCTAGAACCCTTGAGCAATAAGAGAACATTTAACAGTAGACCAATTTGTAAATGCCCCGAGATAAAGAGACTTTGAAATATCCATTACTATGTGGGAGAGGATGATGTATTTGAACCTTAGAAAATTAAATAATCAGCCACAAGATTAGAACCTAACCTTCATGATTGCTTCTCGTGCTTCAAATCTAAGTGCAACTAGAGATCAACTCTCTCATTTGGTATCAAAGCATGTTTATTGAATCTAGTTGAGGATTGAAGAAACTTATAGTAAGGAATTGTGAATTATGGTCTTTGGTGAATGATCGGGTATATCAAATAAAACTCATGTGCATACTCCATTTTGACTATTATTTTTCTAGTGGCAACATAACACTGGTAGCTTTACAATTAGATAATTTAGAGTCATGGGTATGATGGTGATGACTAAGTTTTAGGTAGGTACAAAAGAATTAAAATGGATAGACAATGTTGTGAACCTTGCATGAACTTCTTGTATAATATCTTCCTTCTCTTTGTTAACATATTTAATAGAAGTAGATCTAGGTACCTCTCTTTGTTTTCAAGCTAAGTTAGTGTGGAGACATGTATATATAATTGGTCTTAAGAAAGTGTAAATATGTAGGAGTTTGAAATTAGGGTTAGTGTTAGAAATCAAGGTTACCGTTTTCAAGTTAGGGTTAGAGTTTGAGTTAGGGTTAAAGGGTTACATGGTTAGAGTTATCTTTTAGCCTAGTTATAGTTAGTTTTAGGGTTATGTCTAGACATTGTTTATATTTTCTTATGATCAAGTTAATGTTGTTATGTATTTATACATATATAATCTTTACATGTTCTTATATGATGTATATTTTTTATGTTTGTATATAATCAAATTATGTTCTTATAATTAACTTTTATTAATTAAATGGCGTAACATGTATTCTTTAGGTCATACGTTCTTTATATGTTCTTATGTATGTATGTATGTTATATTCTTACCTATGCAAATTAATCTACATTCTTATATATGTATAATTTAGGATCTCCCCTTAAGACATGTCATTGAATATAATTAATTATATACTTAGCTTAAGGCATTAAAAATAATAACATATACATAAAAATAAATATTGAAAACATACCTGTGTTTATATTTAAAATGAACATATTTACATGTACATTTATGAAATAAAATATACATTAATCTACATTCTTATATATAATTTAGGATCTCCCCTTAAGACATGTCATTAAATATAGTTAATTACGGTTAGTTATAAGATATTAAGATCAATAACATATGTACATATATAAAAATGTGAATATTTAAAACATGTATATGTGTCTACTTTTAACCCTGAACAAATATACATACATCTATGTTCAAAAGAAAAAATACATTTTAATCTACATTCTTATGTATAATTTAGGATTTGGACCCTTAAGACATGTCAATTAGTTACACTTAGAACATATATACATATATCCATGAAATAAACTATGTATATTTTAATCTACATTCTTATGTATAATTTAGGATCTCCCCTTAATATGTATGTCACTAAATATAGTTAATTACATGGTTTAGATTAAGCCATAAAGATGAATAACATATACATAAACATGAATAAGGCATTAAGATGAATAACATATATAGAAACGTGAATAAAACATATATGTAAACATAAAATATTAAGATGTATTAAAAAATCAATAACATGTAAATTAACATTAATAAATTTATATGAATATTAAAAATATTTTTCTATATTTTATTTTCTACACTATTGGTTTTTAATATTTTAAAATAATTTTCTAATGTTTTCTAATTTTCAAGACTAATGTTTTTAAAAATATTTTCTAATGTTTAAATCCTAATTTATTTTCTGTTTGTTTTCTAATATTAAATTCTAAACTTTTTTTAAAAATATATATATTCTAATGTATTTTTTAATGTTATTCTAAAGTTGTTTTCTAATGTTATATTATTATAAATTTTCTAATTTTTTAAAATGTTTTTATAATATTTTTTCTAATGTTTTTCTAGATTTGTTTTCTAAATTTTATATTATTATAAATTTTCTAATGTTTTTCTAAATTTTTTTTCTAAAATTAATATTATTATAAATTTTCTATTTTTTAAAATATTTTTTTCTAAATTTGTTTTCCAAATTTTATATTATTATAAATTTTCTAATGTTTTTCTAATGCTTTTGTAAAAAAAATTCGTAAAATTTATATTATTATAAAATTTCTATTGTTTTTTCTAAATTTTATATTATTATAAATTTTCTAATTTTTTCTAAATTTGTTTTTTAATGTTTTTCTAATTTTTTCCTATTGTTTTCTAAAAAAAATTTCTAATGTTTTTTATATAATATTTTTCTAATGTTTTTTCTAATATTTTCTAAATTAATATAACTATTTTTGACATAAATAAACAATAAAAATACTAAATGAACATTAAAATATGCTTTGAAAACATTAAAAAATGCTTTAAAATATTAAAAATGTAAAAAACATTAAAATAATAATATATAGACATACCTAAAGACGAGAATCTGAAGGAAAATGATAGGGTGACGCTGACGAAAAGAACATGTTTTCTCCGACCTTTGCTTGAATAGTAAATGCTGTAAGAAATGAACAAAATGGGTAAAAATAGCTTTTTAAAATGCCGAAAGTTGACATGTCAAATGTTCGCAGCGAGCATATTTATTAGCAATGTTCAGTGTGAACATATGCAATCATTATTAAATATGTTCACTACTAACATATAGTAAACTTGATTTCACATTTTGCAATTTTTTTCTATTTTTATTCATCCCACTAAAGTGGAACCCATTATTGTGTGTTCACCCTGATATATGTATCAATGGGATGATTATTATCTCAATAGGTTGCTAACAGGTTGATTGCGTTGATTTGGATTCCATTAGGATTGTCTTTATCCCTTGATATTTGACGTTGTGGTAGACCATGATATCTATTGTTTGATAAGTATGAGATATTTTCCATAGTAAGCCAAATTTGTGATTTTGCTATCAGGATGTAATTGTGTAGTTTTTGAGTCAAACTCATTGACCCATGTTTCATGAGTAATGATTCACACAATTCCATCTCTTATGAAAATAAATGGAACACTTAGCACTCATTGGGTCTAGGTGATGCCCATAGAGGTGAAGCATTAGGACTTCCTGGAGGTCACCTGTTTCAGTACTACTCCAGCTTGAGTGTGCTTAACTATAAAGGTTCCTCAATGAGTTTGACTCAAAAACTATACAATTAAATCCTAATAGCAATATCACAATCTATTGTTTGTTAACTTTGGTCTTTAAATTCTTAATGTGCACATAAATCTATATAAAGATGTGTGCATTATGCATGCATTAATAAGGATTGTGTCTCTTCTCTTGATATCAAAATTATAGCCAAGTGAATGTATAATTTGGTACTCATATTCTGGTCTTGGTGTACTTATCTTATTGGACATTTTAGTTTTTCTATTTCTGATATATAGACATGTGGTGGTTATTTTATTTGAAGGTTGATGACTGGAAGCATGTTTTGATTTTGGGTTTCCTTTGGGATTGTCCTCATGCCTTGATTTTGATGTTTTGCCAAAATTGACAGGCTTGTCAATTTGGGAAATGTTACCATTGATGTGCTTCTATATACATAGAAATATCTGTGCATGCATCAATGCATAGTTAGATCATGAGCCCAATAATGGTCAAAAAATGAGCCCAAATGTACTAGTGTTAACTACTAGCTAGAGACTACTATTTTTCACCCCTCTATTGTTTGGCCATATTTTAACCCCTCATTATGTAGAAGTTCATAAAATTCAAATATCCAAGGTATCTAATGCAAGAGATGTAAGGCTAAAGATAATTTACCAACATGTCTTCAATCTTTTTCCATGCTGGATTTGATGAGTTCAAAATATATATCTAGAAAGTAGCCTCACAACATTGGTGCTCTACCTAAGCCATTTATGTATCGAAAGTCTGCCTAATACTAGACTTGCTATTGAATTCACTCCTAATTTTAGCAAATAAATTTACAAGAGAACGTTCTGAAAAAACTATGCTCGAAGTATATGCCAAAAGAACAAACCACAAAAGATTCTTCAGTATCTGCAATCCTTCAAAAGCATATTTGACATAACGTTACAAAATTATACAAATTTATGCTAAGTGAATTTTTTTGTTCACTCAAATACATTGGGGCAATTTCTGTAGTAGTTGGTATGAAGTTGCATTTAATTTAAAAACATTTGGTTATTTGGAAAAGAAAATCTACTATTAACAACAACATTATCATTACTCTATAAAGGTTTTATTTATTTCATCTAATTAGAATTATTAAGCACTTGCAAGCTTCTGGTATTGCAATTTCCTAATATATTTTAATAACTTTTTTTCTTTAGTGATAAAATGCTATAGTATGTTTAGTTTGCAAACACTTTTTGGTCATAAAATGCTATAGTATGTTTATTTTGTAGGATGATAACTTTTTGTAGCTGTAACTTTATATGATGTCTCATAAGGTGACCATTAAATTGTTGATACTCCCTCTATATGTAGTGATAATTTTGCAAGCTATAATCTTTTGCACAAGGTGGGTGCTCTTGCAGAATCTTGTGGATATGCATGATGAATTAGTTATAAGTTTTTATGATCCATACATGAAGAGGTTAACTATGAATCCTTAATGAGTGTAATGCATATGGTGATATGTGAACAAGTCTCAAGAGAAAAAATGATTACTTGTATAGAGTTTAAGTGTAAATCAGGGACTTCCCACAATACATGTTTGAGAAAAACTTATTTAGAAGGATAAAAAATAGATTTCTAGTGTGCATTGAGTAGATTTTCTATGGATTAGATGAAATTGCATTGAGAACCATATGAAGTTAAGAGTATTCAGTGTAATAAAGGATGAGTGTAATGTAGCTATTGGCCTTATTTTTGGTTGATTTTTATGAAGTAAATTTCAATGCAGATGATAGTAAAAGGCTAACTTCACTAAAACAAAGATTTTCTTTTGAACCTTTGTACTAAAGAAAGGACCCATTGCATTTGAAAAAGCTACACTGTACATGGCCATTGTTCAATTTCAACTAGTTTTCATATGATTTTCAATATATTAGATTATTTGTCATATTATTTAGCTTCATTTGTTAGTGCATGCGATGATAAATTTATAGTATGGCAGTTTTTACATTTGATCCACATACAACATTAGATTAATAGTTTTACAGCTATGAATTTTTCTAAATGTTACTAAGTTTACTTTTAATATGCTCTCGTGTGGTATTATACTTTTATTTTATAGCCATACTAGTTCTCAGCTCCATGGAAGTGTCTATTTTTGGATTTAGATAGATGTTCTAATTAAACTAGAATTTCACTATTTAATGAGGTGTGCACCTCAATTATATTTAACTAGCTTTTTCCTTTTTGAGTATAGGCTTCTTGAATGATCCAAAACTGAGGGTAGTTGCTTATACAAAGCCAAGCATAGAGTGGATTTATGGTATAAATGTTTTTACACATGTTGAAGGTTCATGGGCTTCACTCTATTCCATTTTTGTGTTTATTATTTAATATTAAGAAGCTAGCTACATGCATACAAGCTTAGAGAGCTTAATCATCTCTATCTATCTCTTTCTTTCTTTCTCATTCTAGCATGAATGACTACTGTTAAAGTTGATTAAAAGTGTTAGATGAAATCACTTAAAATATTGATCCTTAAATTTCTAGAGCACTAATGGTTAGGGCTTAATTGATAAAAAGATGTCACATGCACTCTTTGTGTGACCTCGTTGTCTAGATTGCTCCCTCTAGAAAGTGTATGATATGCAATAAGTATTTATTTTGCCAATGGTGGGATGCAGATGTTACTATTGTCTTTATCATAATGGTAACATGGTAAATGATAGTATTGATTTACTGAAATGATGATAGAATGTTGAACTTGATATATTAAATAGAGTTGAGGATGTATGTTTGACATATCCTCTTTGTGACATCTAGGCAAATGCATCTTGAGAACTTGAACTTTATTCTTGTTATGAACTTTGGTAATGGAAGCCCAACATTGGTGGGTCTAGTAATTACTTAGAGTGGCCCTCAAAATATTTGATCTTCAAATATTTCTTTTTACATTCTATGTGTAAAATAGATTAAGATCTTTTTAACAATGATGTGTGTGTTGGTAGTTTTCTTTCTGCCTAGGTTATAATTTCCTAACATGATTTTACTATCAATTTCTGTACTACTGTTTGAATTGGACACAAAGATTTAAGTACATTTCTTATATTTTCAAGTTATGTCAACCCTCCCTTCCCTGCTCCACAATAATACAACTATGACACATATGGCAGGAACTATGATGCATTGCATCTCTTGTTTTAGATAATGTATTCAGTGGGTTTGTTTAGGTTCATCCTCCTAAAAATTGACGAAGTGGGAAGGGCAGAAAACAATGCAAGATGATCCACATTCACTGTAGAGTAGTTCAGTATTCAAAGGTTTGTGATTTTATGGCACATCATTCATCTAAGCCACAAATTGTTAGTGTATTTCTTGTTCCAATCTTGCATATGCTCTAAAATAATGTTACAAATAGCTAACTATCTATATGTTGTGAATATATATGCACAGTTGACTCATCTCTCTAAAATTGTTGCATGGGCAGGTGGGCATGATGCTTAGAGTAATGGGATTTAATAATAACACATCGATATATTTAGCATTTGGAAAAATATACAAGGTAGAGAAAAACATGGCAACACTCCAACAGATGTTTCCCCTATTACAAACAAAGGAAACACTTGCATCTCTAGAAGAATTGGTTGCATTTAAGGTATCATTCTTTTCTTGCATTGATGAGAACCACTACAGTGACTTATATAATTTGGTCCTTTCCAAATATTCAAGCAAATGTTTGAGTTGTAAGTTGTGAAACAAAGGTTGCTAATGATTGCAGGACTACTCATCAAGAATGGCTGCATTACACTATACTATTTTCTTGCATGGTGAAGTTTTTGTTACTACCCAAGGAGGTGACTTTCCACATTTTTTGATGGGTCAAAGGAGGTATCTTTATAGAGGTCATGCTAAGACAATCAAGCCAAAAAAATTCAAATTGGCACTACTTTTTGATAATCCAAAAATAAAGTAAGCTTGGTTGGATTACCAGTCGTTGCTTTTCATAGAGAATAATTTTTTGGTGTCAATCCCCATTTTGGTCATTAAGATATTTTTGCATTAGATGTATCATTGTATGGAATACCTGAAATCATTTTTTTCAAGGCTCTACAAATAATCATGTTTAAGACAACGTTTCAGAATAAGAAGTTTGTGTTACCTTTGGAATAGTTATATTTAAATAATTTAATAAAAAAAGAAGATCAGATCGGTTTGAAATGATGTTGTAATTTGATATTTGTGTTTGTTATGTAGGTTGTCCAGCATTTCCAAGAGTTGTTTTCTTCAATAAAGTATAAAGAAGCAACAGAACTTGCAGCAGAATCTCCTCGAGCCATTCTTCATACACCAGACACTATAGAAAGGTTGCAAATAGTTTTGGATTTCATCAAAGATATATCCTATCAAAAGTAGGTATAATAAATAGCAAGGTTTCAATATCTAAAAATATTATACTCAAAATTATTATTAAAGAAACTACCAATGTTTTTGCAGAGTGTTCCAGTACAACTAGGGAAAACACCACCACTTCTCTAATATTTTGGTACTTTATTGACAAAAGGAAAGCTAAATGCATTTGAGTCTCTTGGACTATCATGATTAGTTGTAAATCTAAAAAAAAAAAACATTTTGGAGAATTGGCTTGCTAAGGACAAGTTGGAGTGTAGTGAGGAATTGGGGGATCTTGTGAAGGTTAGTTTTGATACTTTTGGTTAAAATTGGATACCATGATTTGCGCATTGATCAAAATTGCATTTTGTAATTACTAAATTAGTATATGGTATTTTATGCCTTAAGGTTTCCTTTAATCTTGGTAATTAGTATAATTCTATTTTTGGCTAAAGTTGCCAATGTCAAGTATGTTTTTTTTGCTAGATTCAGTAGTTAGAAATGGATATTTCTAAATAAAGTTGCCAATGTCAAGTCTGTAATTTCTATTATTAGATTGAGTAGTTAGCAATGGGTATTTCTCAAACTTGGTTGAGGAAAAAATCTTAGAATGGGTGTCTCTTTTTCATTTTGTTAATTAGTTCTTTCATGGATCTATTGGTTTATTATTGGTATGGATGACTGTCATAAAGATAAATTGCATCCTATGCTTTGAATTTACTAATCAATAAGGAAAAAACATAGATTTAATGCTCAAGACCTCTTGACTATGTTCAAATGTATTTTATGCTCCTCTATTTCAGCTCTCCTTTATACCAGCATCATTGGATGACCTTAGTTTCTTTTTATAATTCTATTGCACTTTAAAAGTTCATCTTATGAGAGGTTTGTATGAATAACTCATATAATGTCCCCAAACTATAGCCAGATTGCATGTGAGAGATCTTTCTCTTCTATAAAGGCTTTTGTGGGTAGAGGTTTCTTCTATAAAGCATTTAGCTAAGATTGTTTTGATTTTCTTTTAACTATAAGTTCTGGATACTGCTAAGTTTTGAAAATATATTTATTAATATGTTAAAATTTCTTACTAAATTCATGAATGAATTCTAGAAGTTTTCCATAATAATATATATCCCATTCAAACTTGTTGCATTTTGCAGTTAAAGAATTTCTTCCATCCCCTATTTTTTGACTCGGGTTTTGATATTAACATTTTCTAATTAAATTATTGGTTTTATATTAACTAGTTTCAATACAAGGTGCAAGTATTTTAAATGTATCTTAAGAATTTTAACAGCCTCACACATGCCTACTAAAGATGATCATGATGATATTTGTATTTGTGAGTTGTTTTCATTATGAATATAAATTCAAAATTGTATTGTTCACCATTTTTGCGATAAGTAATATATGCACCTCCACATAATGTTTTAACATTTTTTCATGCATATGTGGACTAGATCCTATCGTCATGCAACTACTCATGAATTAGAATCTAGAATATCATGTTGTTGATGTATCCATTCATAGAGATTTATGAATGAATAAATTAGAAATTTTCCTGCCCAACTCATGTTCTTGTTTCTTAGCATATTATTTTATAGTTTGTTTTACATCATCCATATAATTAGTTCCAATTCATAGGAATTCATAGGAAATACTTGCTCCTTATAAAAGTTAATGAAGTTGGCTTATGAAGAGAATCTGAATCAGCAAATATATATCTCACTTGCAGATTGGCTTTTTAAATTCAAATTTCAATTGTAATAGTAGTTTCTCGAGTCGTGTGCAAGATGAGAGCACGTTAAGGGTTGTTAAAATGTCTAAGGGATGGGATGCAAAAGCTTCTTACTTTGAATGCCCTTACAACTATGGCCTTCCTTGAATAAGTATTGGATGGGCTTTTGATGGTGTAATTCATGTGTTTATTATTTGTATAGAGATAAATGATGATGATAATGATGGTCGAACTCATGTATATTTTTTTAATGATTAAATTGTAGTGTAAGGTTCTAGTCTATGAGAGGTTTGCATGTATAAGTCAAATAATGTCTCTGAAGTATACCGATACATATTTTGGCTTGTTTATGTTTAAACTAATTGGAAAAATATTTATTATTTGGAAGCATTTGTTTCTTTTAGTTCAACATTCTCTTTGTTGTGTTTAATGCTTATAGCTTTATAGATTGTGAATGAGACATAACATAGGGCACTCATGAATTTTGTCTCATATTGACATTTTCAATACATACATTATTCTCAGTTTTTTCTATTTCTCTAGATACAAATAATATAACATGTGGTCCTGCTCAAGGAGAATGTATAATAACATTCTCTTCAAGAAATTTTTTGAAGCCATCTGATCTTTTATTGTATATGATTCAAGTGGCATTTGTGTTGTTTATGACTTCTTAGTAATGTTTTTCAATATGCATCAAATAATGAGGTTTAGGTAGTGTGAAATTACTTACGCTCCTTGGAATGCCTTGGTTTGACCGATAAATTTAATTATGTTTGTAAAGACTATATGTTGAAGTCTATATAAAAATGAATGCTTATTTACTTATTTATAGAGACAACCTTTTTGGTTTGAGATCTTACTTAATGATATGATTTATTTGAGGTTGAATGCTTTTATTTTCTGCCTTCTTAATAGAACCTTGTGAGCTATAAAAGAATGTAATCAGCAAAGAGCTTAACAATTACAAATGATGGACTAGAATTATTCTAATCAAGGAATGCCCTAAGATGGAAATGATGAGATCTGACTGTTGAGTATTCATAGAGCTACAAAATCAACTCACAATCTTCTAATTCTTGTTCAATGTAGCTCTAGGTGCACCTTATCCTTGTAGGCATGAATCACCCCTCTTTCATATCAAAAGAAAATTCCGCATAGGTGCAACATCAAAAGAAACTTTTGATATATAATTTATGAACATCAAATCTTGTAAATTCTATAACGCATGTGATAACCTAAGGTATTAATTTATTGAATCATTTGAGTACTTAAGATATCTGTGATGAATCTCATTGAATACCACATATCCTGTGTTGAAAAAAGATCTAATTACATTGGTCATGAGCTAAATTATCCAAGTTTTCTGGTTCAATTGCTACATTTGCATCTCATTGTCACCTAACTCATATGGATAGTCACGGCTTAACTCATATTTGCATCTTCTAACTAGATTTTCTTTAGCTTTGTGAATAAAGTGTCATATGGAAACCTCATTTGTTTTAGATATAGGTTCCCTCTTTAGTTTCTCTATAATTATCTTGATAGGTTCACTAGATAAACCATTCTTTGAGGGCACAAATCATGTCTTGACCTCTGGAAGTTTTGATGATAATTGCACTAGCTATGTTTAGTTCTTTTTCATGGTACAAATATGAGGTGGATTGTTGTGGCACTATTGGCTCTTGATGGTGATCACACCACCTAATGTTATATACATTTTTTTTCATTTATAGCCTATGGAGATATATGTTGATGATGAGGAAAAATTGACACTTCATGGTTTAGTTTAGGTATTGAATTTATTTGAGTTTAATAATGTCCAATAAAATAGTAAATTGTTCTCTCTTTTGTTGTGTTTGGTATTTATGTCTTGAGATTCTTCCAGCACTACATCAAACTGAGTGAGTTGGAGAAGAACCAGAAGCTAAATGATCTACTTGATGCACTGGACTTCAATCAAGTTGTGATATTTGTCAAGAGTGTTAACAAAGCTACAGAGCTAAACAAGCTTCTTGTGGAGTGCAACTTTTCATCAATCTGCATTCATTCTAGAATGCCACAAGAAGAAAGGTATTTTTGATGTTGTTTTTATTTTTCAATCTACCATGGTACTTAATGTAACAATTCCCTTTGCTATTTAATCAAAGATATGCAATTGAATTTAATTTGTATAATTTTGTCATCTCACATTCCTTGCTACTTCATTCATAAATAAAGCTTTTTTTAGTTGTAGTATACACATTATTTATGGAAATATTTGGGATTAAAAGGTTTTTTCTTTTTTAAATTCTTGATGGTTCATGAAAATTTCTCTAAAGCATTTGATTTAATTATGTTTAACAAATACTAATGTGTTTCTTGTGATCACATTTTAATCTTGTTAAAGATTTTTCTAGCAGACAATGTCTCACTCTAATTTAATGCATTATCTCAAGGAGATATCAATCACCCAATACAATTCTAAAATTGCTCCACTCGTTACAAATGGCATACCTTATTATTGATAACATTTAACTTGTAAGTCTTGTTAAAGGTTTTCTGGCAGACTATGTTTCACTCCAATTTAATGCATTGTCTCAAGGAGATATCAATCAACATCAAATAATGCATGGTAATTATGAATTACACTAGTCTATATGGGATTGATGCTTAATTAGGAAGGGCATACCTTAGTGCTGATCACATTTTAGTATTGTTGAGGTTTTATAGTAGACTATTTGATTCTCATTTAATGCATTGCCTTATGGAGATTTGAATCAAGGTGAAATTATGCATGGCAATAGTGAATTATACTAGTCTATTGGGGATTGATGCATAATTCATCTCTTGCAGGCCCAATATGAGTTATAGATTTGCATGAGAATTAAAGGTGTTTCAGCATTTTGAGGTGTTGGGCCTTAGTATAATACATCAGTTTCAGCTTGAGAACAATGTTGTCCAAGTTTCAATAATGTTCTTAATAAGGTTTCTAGGATTCTAAGATAGGTTGAGGATGAGTCTAGTAGGGACATTGGGAAACTAGGTGAAAGACTTTAATAATGAGAAAAGCACTTTAATGTTTAATAAGCTGATTTATGTTTTAAGTTCAAATTTTCAAACATATAATAGTCATTTAGATTTTAGAGGAAATTATTAGTTTTAGACTTAAACCTTTCAACCCAACGATAGTTGGTTGAATTGGTTATAATGTGAAGTCTTATATATGTAAGAGGGAGTCGTTGTTATAGATATAGAAGAGGGAGTCAGGTGTACGGATTGGTGTAATACCACAAGCAATAAAACTTCAATTTATGAAAGATTTCCTTGATCCTTTGGAGTCTCAAATCAATTTGGTTTGCTTTATTAATGCATTGATAGGAGTTATTAACCATCCACATTTCTAATTGATGTTTTCCACATTGTGTTAAACTTGTTGCCGCACTAGTTGTAGACCAGTGACTTCTTTTAACTATTTAATTGTTGCAATAGAATTTAAGAATAATGGAAATCATTCCATGAGTATGGGGGCTCAATATTCATGAAATGACTAGAATTGACATGTATTATAAGTTACTAACTAAGCACATGTAGGATTAAACAACAACATGACTATGCATTAAAAATGCATGATCGGGTATAATAGTAGACATTCTACCTGAACAAAGGGTCTATTTGATGACTGGACACATTAAAAAATGTTCATGCGAAGGTGAATCCATTGTTAATTGGGATTGGAAGTTTGTGTAATTGGGGGATTGAGGAAGCCCTAGTTCAAGGGTTTGAGAGTGCTAGTTTGCGGTTTTTGATGTTGCAGGGTATTGGAGAGAAATTCCTTTTGAGATTAAGTAATTGAAGAGGTAATAAGTCACTATGTAGGAGTTGGGGTTTATTGGATATCATTTGATGATACTTCGTTTGAAAAAGTAGTCATTTTTATGCATAAAAATAGGGTACCAGTCAAGGGTAGTTATGCTATTCCAAAACAAACATGAGGAAATCCATGATATGTTGTAATACACCAAATAGGGTATCATTGAGCATCATTACATTATCACATATCTTGGGAAAAGCCAAAGTCATCCCCATTTCAAGTATGCAGTAGGCCTAAAGGGCAAAAAATTGGAATGTTGGAACAATTTGAGAGAGTGTTGTATTGGGGTATTGAAATTGTGTTGGAGCCTTATAATCCTTGAGTTCAAATGTTTTAAAGATTACAAAGCCAAATCCTTCATTTAGGGAGCCTTGAAGATAGTCTTAACAAACTAGATCCTTGAAGTATTGACATGATTGATGGGCTAGAGTGCCTAAACCACTTAAGTTTGTAACTCTTATTGTGTTTTGAATAACATTCACCCTACCTATTGCATCATTCTGATATGGGTAAATTTAGCTGGTCAAACTCTTTGGGTTAAGATTTACATTACAATAATTTTAGTATTTTATAGATCAATTTTTAGATATTTATCGCATTTGTTATGGATATGAGTTTTAAGATATTAGATTACATGATTGATTGCTTAGATGCAACCCTTGGTGGAGCCTCTACTTCAAATTGTTAAAAGTGGTGCTTCAAAGCCTACACAAAGAGTTGAGGGAATCTATGTTCTACTTCTTGTGGTAAAGATTGCAGTTGTTAGTATTTAAAATTTAAAATTTAATAAATTATAGCTCAATTTGATGGGAAGCGACCATGAAAATGCTAATGCTACTTTCACCTTTGACAATGGGATTGAAGAAATTTTTGATGTAAAGGAAGCAAGGACTATAAACCAGCAGGATGCAGACCTTCTTTACCTATGGAAAAAGGTGGTAATCATGTCTCTATTTGTATGGAAAGTGATTTGATTAGTTATTGTTGGTGTTTTTCAAGCATTCTATAAAATAGTTCACATGCCTTGCATATGATTTGACATTTTGCATGCATCCCGCACTCTCTCATCTGGCTAATGATGGATTATAGAGAGTGATTTGAAACGATGATGCTAAAAAAACACACATAATCAAATCCCAAATGAACTTGCATTACAAATGGATTGTGGAAATCTGATATTGTTAATTTTGGATGCATGTCTATCGGGACAATCACAACTTAAACATATAAATATATATGTTTAAGTTGTGATTGTCCCAGTAGACATGGATGCAAAATTAAAAATATCAGATTTCCACAATCCATTTGTAATGAAAGTTCATTTTGGATTTGATTGTGTGTGTGTTTTTTAGCATCATTGTTTTAGATCACTCTCTATAATCCATCATAGTCCAATGATAGAGTGCGGGATGCATGCAAAATTTCAAATAATACACAAGGCATGTGAACTATTTTATAGAATGCCTAAAAAAAATTTACACCCAAGTGTTGGTCAAAATTTTGACCAATGCTTAGTAGTTTTCTACCATCATTGGTTGAAATTTCAACCAACACCTAGGTGCTTTCTACCATCATCAGTTGAAATTTCAACCAATGCCTGGCTATTTTCTACCAAGCATTGGTCAAACTTTTGACCAATGCCTGGTAGTTTTTGACCAAGCATTGATCAAAATTTTTGACCACTGTCTAGTAGAACTTGCACCATGGCTCTAGAAGGTTTTTTACCAATAGATTGGTCAAAATTTTGATGCAAAAAATTTTGACCAATTGGTTAGTCCAAATTTTGACCAACCTGGGTCAAAATTTCAACCAATAATGATTAAAAAATGGGCTCCAATGTACTAGTGGTATTACTGCTCATTGTGATGTTATTTTTGTTTAATGTGATGTTGCTTTCAGTACATTGTGATGTTTCCTTCTATACTTTCCCTTCACTAATTGTTAGATGGATTGATTGTGTTTCCATCTTTCACTATTTTGTCGAGTGTTCTTGCTTTGAAATGTGCATCTAGTACTCCCCAGTGCAAATGAACTTGTAACTTAATTTTCTTAGCTTTTTACTAGTTTTGTTTCTAGCATGTTGTCTTGAGATCTTACATGAGATTGTACTTTCTTGCATGAGGATGCAAGATCTCACTTGGTGTATTGGGTTTCTTCGCGTGGCTTGGCAGTTTCTTGTGGGAAACCCTACACCTATTTTGGGTGACTTGGTTGTTTGACCAAGCACTTCCTTGAATAATTGGTGCACATCTTCATGCAAAAAGGTATTTTCTTGTGTGGCATGCTACACATATTCATGTGAAAATCTGTCTGATGTTGGTCTTCATGTGAAAAATAGGAGGTGTCTCTACTAGTTTTTGGGGATCAATTTTTGCTAATTCTAGTACCCATTGGGTTGACTTAATTTTCCTTGGTTGGGAAGATCTTAGATTCTTTGTTTTTTTTTCATTTTGGGTTTCTATTTCTTTTTTTCTTGTATTAGTTTGGGTAGTGGCATCAAGAGGTTCATTGGTTGTCAGGATGGTGGTTAAGTCTTCCATTGCAATCTATGTGATCTATATATGATGTTGTCATGTGCACTCATAGTTGTTTTAAGAAAAATATATCTTGGCTTGTATTTCATCCTTTTTCCATGGATCTCTATGTGGGCCATTATAGAAATATCATACAAGATGCATAAACATTTACAAAGGTAGTTGTTAACCAAAATGCCCTCCCACCAAAAAATCAAATTTAATTCATAAACCATTCAACGATCACCTAGAGCTTTTTCATGAAATGATTTAATATTGGCTATATTTCTTATTTTATATTATGCCTTAGAAATTTTTTAGTCATGTCCATGTGATTCACAAGGTCACAGTCGATTAAGTGCTAACCAAAGTCAAAATTATGGAGGTATGATTACTTTATGATTCACATCATCAAAAAGTTAGTGGGCTTAACCAAGGCCAGGGTGGCAAATGTGTTCTTTACTTTGTTATCGCGTGATCGTACAGTTATGTTAACATACCATGGCTCAAGTCATGGTAGTGCTAAAGGGATAAGCCTTCAGTGTTTCAATAACATGCTTTGCACCATTAGATCCTTCTGATCTATGGCTAGCAGATGTTCATAACAGGTTAAGAGGAGGCTAAGATTAGAGTTGCGATCACATGATTATCTATTTTTTGCTTGGTTGTAAGGATATGAGGTGAGCCTGAAGTTACTGTGGCAATAGTATGGGTGTGGTTAAGATCTTAGTATTCACAAGGTCATGACAGTTAATGGAAAATGCTAGAGGTGGGCTGTGAAGCAGCAATAATAAGTGGGTTGTGGTTTCACAAGCAAGAACTATTATTAAGGAAAGGTAGTGGTGAGGCTACAATCACAGTTGGTCAAACATGAGATATAAAATTGAATACTACAAGAGTGGTAAAATGATGATAGATATTTGGTCCACATGGCAAGGCTTGATGGATAACTCTAACTAACCAAATAACACAGTTGATTTGGCAAGTTGATGGCAGTGGAAGTAGCTCCTTGATGATGAATCCAATATTTTCGATCTCCTAAAACCACTTTCATCATTCCCTAGGTCTGTTAAATGGAAAGAGATATTCCACTGATGCCTATTGATCCATCCATTCAGTTAGAAGTTAATAACTATCGCTCCTGACCTCTTAGAGCTTTGTTTGGTGAAGAAGTTATCTTCTCATGTATGGATTTGTGTTCAAATCTTCTCCATTTTTGTAGTGATTATTATCTATAGATTTGATTGTAGCAGTTGAATTTTATGTTAGAATGGAAGTTATCTAAGTTATGCTTGCATTATAAAAGCAAATGTTGTACTCTTTCTTAGGGTCATATCTTCTCTATTTCTTTGGCATTGCCTTGGCATGCTACTATGAATTCTCTCTTTGCCTCTAAATTATATGATATTATGTCTTATCTCCTTTAGCCATTGTTGTACTGTGCAAGCTTTGTCTACCTCTCTTTGATGTATTGTGGATATCTATGATATGCATTTATCTATCTCTGTTGGCCCATGAATGATAAGAAGAAAAGCATTTTTTCCTTGTATCACTCATGTCGTTGTTTAATCTCTATGTAATTTATAGTTTAAAGCAAGTCTGAATCCATATATCTTTGGACTATCATAATAATGGTACTGTGCATGACTGGGAAAAGTTTGGTTTGAACACCCTATTTCGGTGTATCGCCTCTTTAGAATAGATTAGGTAGTTATTTTCATGTATTCCTTCTCCCTTTTCTCTTCAAGAATAGTTTAAGTGCATCCTAATAGTAGAGGAAGTCAGCCTCCTCTGAAGCCTCAACCTCATAGTTCAAGTCTCATAGCTTGGAGGTTGTTTCCATGTTTCACAAGGTTGTCCTTAGGTAAAAAATTTGGAAAAGGGTGCAAGCATTTGTGGCAATAGTAGTTACATGTGATTTCCCTGCTAGTCTCTAGGGAAGTCATTTTACTTGCACATTATCACAACTCCAATGCTCCACATTCACTAGAGATTGCTAAATTTGATGAATTGCCATAGAAGGTGCAGAAAGATATATGATAGTACTCACATTCAATTTTTCATCAATCTCTAGGAAAATTGCATCTCCATGTTATGAGAACAAGGCACATTTTCATCTCTTTTGTAGTGTTGAAGGCACTACTTCACAGTCAGCATAGAGATAAACATTGAAACACACATCCATTTCTAATCTATTTTAATTCATAGCCAAACCAAGCAAATAAGACAAGATCATTTATAGTTTTCCTCCTTTCACTACCTCCTTGATTCACTTCATCCAAATAATTGATGTAAGAAAAAATACAATTGCGCACACCTTCTATCATAAACATATCCTTAAAATTAATATACTTTTTGAATATTTTGTTCAAAAAAATCAAAATTTGATTATTGTGGGAATGGTTCTATGGTAAAGACACTCAAGAAGATAACATACATTTGAACAATTTTGATATGATGAACAATAGAAAAAAAAAAGTGGAACTTTAGATATTAAAAGTTCTACCTTTTAATAGAACTATCAACAAAATAATATATTTATATATAGTTTATTTTATTTTTAGATTACGGTAAAAGTAGATTTTGAAGGGACCTTGAAACCCTTTAACATCTAGACAAAAGATAAAGCAATAAAACCACCAAGGAAGAAGTTCTGAAACCAACAACAAAATCAGGTTTTACAGGGACCTGAAACCACAAACATAGTCCAAAAAAAGAGAACCCAGGTTTTACAGGGACCTGGAACCACTAAAATAGTTTAGACCAAAAACCAGTACCAAGTACCACATCCAAAAAATAGGACTAGAACAGGACAAAACAATAGTTTATTTTATTGTTCTTTTATATTTATTTCATAAAAGGTAGGATGAGACTATCAATAGAATAACATAGTTATCCTTCAAGTCTATCTTTTATAGTTAGTGCATATTAGTAATGTATTTTTTTTCATCTTGTTTATTTATAGTTATATATCAAAACACTGATGGGATATGTGGGTGGCGACTATAAGATGGTTTACTCACCCTCCTTTCCTATACAGTAGATCTCACTACAAGTCTTGGTTAAGGGAGCTAGGATTTGAAGTTTTTAATTGGTTTGGGCTAGGAACGTCATCATCATTATCTTGGTTGTCCTTCCATTTCCTTAAACTCATTTTTATTAGAATATGCCAAACACTTATGTGGACAAGTTGTTGGCTGTCAGCCAATACAAAATGGGAAATTTAACCTCTACTACCTCTTATGACACTTCCTACTTGGTCTATGGGACTATTTTTTAGGAAACTAATGAGATCATGAAAGATACAATAAAAAGTTATATCTCTCTAGAGTGAGTAACTTCCTCTCCTTGTGCCTTTTTATGAAGTAGTTAATGAAATGGTTTTCTTCTTAATGGAATTCTAAGGAAAAATAACATGTCTATGAGAACTTTTTTTTCTTTCCTTTTTATTAATAAGGAATATTCACCTTATGTTTGTATGGTGCATCCTTGTCCCTATGGGAGTAATTCTAAATATATCCTTTCTCTTTAAAAATGGAAATCCAATGTTGATGATAAAAAAGTTTAGGTTTGTGTGTCAAAAATGTAGTACCTATGAATACAAAAGACTTCAATAGAATGTTATATAATTAGGATTAGTACATCAAATAGATCAAAGGAAAGCACAAAAAACTCTAGAAATCATTATATCCTTATCTAATTAGGAAAGGTGTGATCAAGAGCCTAATTTCCCTTAGAATTGAGTCCCTAATCACAGGACAATACGTGCCTAATATGAGAGATTCAATCGAATTTATGAAATATGAGTGAAAATAATTTGTTCATTTACCAAATTGAAAGAAATTGTGTTCTAATTACTAAGAATTGAACAAATACAATGCAAGTAAGCTAGCAATTCACTATGATGACAATGCAAATCTAAATATAAGGGCCATGACTTCAGCATCACAACAACACATCTAGATGAGAGAGGACCATGAATTTGACATCATAACCATGTGAATTAGAGGAGAACCATTTGAGGTTAAAATCCATCTTATTTATAGCAATTAAGGTCAAATGAGTGGTTGAGATTCATAGTTGAGGGGGGGTTAGGATGTAACATGGAGTGATCCATGTGATTCACCTTAATTGGTCCATGTATCCTTTTCTTTCCCATTTGTACCCTTTAATATGATAGATCTTTTAGTGGAGTTTATAAATTCCTTTTTACTTTATTTTCTTATTTTTTGATTCAGATAAGAGGCTAAAAAAATACCATTGTGTTGTATGTTTTGGCCTGTTAATAACTTTTTACTAATTAACTTAGCCAAGTGTATTTAAATTTTGATTTATTTAAATAGATTAGGCCATTTGATGTTTGATTTAGGAACTAATTGATTGACGTTGACTATTTGATTGTAGATTTGATGAATTGTGTTAGTAATTAGGTTGGCATAATTAGGAGTATATCTAGATTAGGAGAAAATATGGTTTCAAGTCTATCAATGCATTTTCAGGTGATTACAAGGTGAAGTTGCTCCTACCAGGATTTTCATGCCGAGTCTCTATTTCTAGTTCTAATATTTTGTGGATTTTTTTCAGGCTATTATCAATTTCTTTGGTATTCTCTTGGCTATAGCAGAGATAGATTTAAAAAATTCACAAATATACTAAGTTTATAGGATCTTTGTTAAAGTGGTGCTCAACACAATCCTCCATTCTTTTTGTCATCCTTCAAGAAAATTTTGGTGTGTCGAAGGGAATGGAAGGATAACTAGCAATATGATAATATAATTTTGAAAGATGATGGTAACTTCATGAAGTTACATGAATTTTATGCATAATAATACAATCACTGATTTACCTATGTGGCCAAGTCATTGGGTGCTAGTTGATATAAAAAATAAAACTCAACCTATTTTCCCCCATAGAACACTTCGTGCAAGGTTAATGGGACTAATGTTTAGGTTCTTGATAAGAACTTAAAAGAGATAATGGAAGAGTTAAAATTATATCTAGTTGATAAGCTCCTCTCCTTTTTTATTTTATTGAATAGTTAATGAAATAGGTTTCTTCTTAATGGAATATCAAGTGTAGTGTAATGATTAATGACATTTCTAGTAGCTTTTTCCTCTTCTTTTTTCTTAATAAGAATTCTTTTATTTATGCTTGTATAGGAGGTTGGATCCATGGGAGTAACTATCATGATCTACTTTCTCTTTGCAAATGAAAACCAAATTTTAATTCTCAAAAGAATCTAGGGATAGTTATTCCTACTTGTATATGCCTTCAAATTCTCCCCTTGGAATTCTAAAAATTTGAGGATTTTTGAGCTATTATGGAGTCTTTTGGTACCTTCTCAATAGTAGCTAAGATAACTAAGAAAAGGTCTTATCACAACTTTGCTAGGATCCATGTTAAAGTGATGATAAAAAAAATCATCCCTTCTTTCATCACCATGAATGATGTAGCCAATATCAAGATGCACCTTAGGGAAATTAGTCCTAATCTTGTAGCAAGAGTTACATAATGTAAGAAAACAAGAGTAGAGAAGAACAATTGAGAGACAAGCTTGGGCAACCTTTCAATTATTAGTTTAGCATTAGTATAATGGAACTTTAATATAAGTATCAATAATAGATATTATAATTAATTAATAAGAAATTAACAAAACCAAAAAATATGGTTATTGTAAGAAATGATAATGTTGAGCAAGGAACGAGAAACAATCCAAGTAAGTTAAGTGTGAAACAATGTTACCATAAGATAAGCAACTCCAAGAGCATACACCAAGATGGTTCAACAATGGAGACAAGGATTTATAAGGGGAAAGCAAAGAAAACCCCTTGTGAGTATTATGAATGAAGGAAAATGCCTAGAGAAGAGAGAGAGAGAGTGTTGGAGAAAAAGTAGCTCAATACAATAACATCAAGTGCTAAGAGTGTTGTTGTGTTGTTATGGAGAAAGAAGGAGGAGCATCTCTTATATAGAGATGAGAGAGGAGTTGCATTTGTAACTCCCATTTCTATGAATGCCACATTCATAATAGGTGTGTGCAAAGTGTCACAATCCTCTTAAGGAAGATAAACTAAATAAAGAAATAAACAAGAGTTGTCCTTACATGTGGAATAAAGGACAAACAATGACATGTCCTCCACATGTGTACAAGTGGACAAACTACATGTAGGGACCCTTGGAATATCCCAATTAAAATATATATCCAAGGAAAGATTAACCTTTCTAACACCCCCCTTTAATCTTTACTTGGGGAGTTTACATCAATGGGTTGTAAACCCAAATTTTTACAATGGAACTGAAATCTCTCTTTAGAAAGTGGTTTGGTTAAAATATCAGCCACTTGATCTTCTCCTTTACAATAAAGAAGAATAATTTGATTGTCTTCAACTTGTTCTCGAATGAAGTGATGTTGAAGTGAAATATGTTTGGTGCGTGCATGATAAACTGGATTCTTTGCCAAGGCAATAGCACTTTGATTGTCACAATGTATAGGTGTAGGTGATTGTTGAGGTAGACCCAAATCGCCAAGAAGTCTTCGAATCCACAAAGCTTCCTTAGCTGCATTGGTACAACCTTTGTATTCAGCTTCAATTGAGCATAGGGAAATAGAGTGTTCTTTTTTGCTTTTCCAAGAAATTGGACCTGAACCAACAAAGAAAAAATAACCACAAGTGGATTCCCCATCATTGAGATCTCCACCTAGATCGGAATCAGTATAGCCATGTAAAGTAAATTTAGAGTTTGCATCATAATATAATCCCATATTAATAGTTCCTTTAATATACCTTAAGATGCATTTAGCAACTTTAAAATGAGTTTGTTGGGGTTTAGACATAAATCGAGAAACTAAATCAACACTATAAGTAATATCAGGTCTAGTAAGAGTTAAATAATTTAAACTTCCTACTAACTGTCTATACAAAGTTTCATCAACAAAAGGAGTATTCATATCATTCATTAATTTAGTTCCTAATTCACATGGAATTGAAACATGGTTAGAGTCATTCATCTTAAATTTTTCTAAAAGATCATAAGCATACTTGCTTTGAGAAACAAAGATACCTTTAGGAGTTTGAAAAATTTGCATACCTAAGAAATAATGTAAGATACCTAAATCTATCATTTGAAATTTCTGTTTAAGTTGGAATTTAATATCAAAAATCAAAATGTCTAAACTAGAAGTGAGAATTAGATCATCTACGTAAACAATAACAATGATAATATCATCGTTAATATGTTTAATATACAAATTAGGATCATTTTTACTTCTAGTAAAACCTTGAGAAATAAACAAAGAATTAATTTTAGAATACCATTCTCTAGGTGATTATTTAAGACCATAAATAGATTTGTTCAATTTGCAAACCAGATTTTCACTACCTTTCTTACCAAATCCAGGAGGTTGAGCCATATAGATTTCTTCATGTAACTCACCATTTAAGAAGGCACTTTTAACATCCATTTGATGAATGGGCCAATTCATTTTAGATGCTAAAGCAAGAACTAATTTGATAGTAGGCATTTTAGCAACAGGAGCAAAAGTTTCATTATAGTCTAAGCCTTCAATTTGGGAAAAACCTCTAGCAACTAGTCTAGCCTTAAATTTACTAATCTCATTATTAGTATTCAATTTTGTTTTGTATAACCATTTACATGAAACTAGATTCTTGCCAGGAGGTAATGTGACTAAGTCCCAAGTTTGATTAGCAAGTAAAGAATCATATTCCTCTTGCCTGGCTTTCTACCAATGAGGTTGAGAGTTAGCTTGATCAAAAGACTTAGGATCGTTAGAATTCATAATAGTAGTCATCAAAGCATAATTACAATAATTAATCCTTCTATGTTTAATTCCACCAGATTTAGAAATATAATCATCAGCTTCATTGATGAGGTTTTGAGCCCATTTAGGTTTACGTTTAGTTGTAATGGAATTATCACTAGAGGAAGAATCATGAGTAATAAAAGTATCATTAGTATCTACTTGAGTATCATGAGATGTAGGAGCAGAAAGAATCAGTGGTACTTGATTAAGAGAAAGAGTAGGGTTAAGAGAAGGAGGTTGGTCCTCCACCAGCACAATTGTAGTGCCACTGAATTCTTAATCCTGTGTAGTAGAGCAATCATGAACTCCATTTTCTGCAATACAAACATCTCTAGCAATTTGAACTTTGTTAGTAGTGGAATCATAAACACGATAACCCTTAGTGTTTTCATCATAGCCAAAAAACATATAAGGAGATGACTTAGCATCTAATTTATGCCTTTTCTGTTTAGGCGTATGAACATAAGAAATAGAACCAAATATCCGTAAATGATGTAAATTCGGTTTCCTACCAGACCAAGCCTCTTCTGGAGTGATAGCCTTGAGAGCTTTGGTAGGAGTCCGATTAAGAATATAAGTTGCACAAAACATGGCTTCAGCCCAAAATTTATAATGCAAATTCTTAGCATGCAACATGCTTCTAGCCATTTCAACAATGGTCCGATGCTTTCTTTCCGCCACACCATTTTGTTGTGGTGTATAAGGAATAGTAAGCTCGTACTTAATTCCACATGATTTCAAATAAGAATGAAAAGCATTATTTACATATTCCTTCCCATTATCAGTTCTAAGAATTTTAAGTTTATACCCAGATTTCATTTCAACATATAACTGAAATTCAATAAATATATCAAGAACTTGATCCTTGCTATGCAAAAAATAGATCCAAGTTCGTCTAGAAAAATCATCAACAAAGGTAAGTGCATACCGAGAACCTTGGATGGAGGTATTCTCCATGGGGCCCAAAAGATCACTATGGACAAGATGCAACTTATGAGTTGCTCGCCATGATTTTCCACTTGGAAAGGGCTCCCTATGCATCTTACCACTCATACAACCTGTACAGGCAATCTTGGAAGGAATAATGTGAGGCAAGCCATCAACCATATTATGCTTTTGCATGAAAGTAATATAATTGGAATTTAAATGACCAAGTCTTTCATGCCATATATTGAAATCAATAGAAGTATGTAAAGAATATCGTGAAATAGAAAATTCATGGAATTTAAACAAATTGTCATTATCCATTTTAGCATGAGCAATCACTTTGAGGGTTTCAGGATCTATGATATAACATGTATCTTTGTAGAATTCAACTTTATAGTTCTGACATAACTGTGAAACAGAAAGCAGATTAGTTTTCAAGTCAGGTACATATAAAACATCATGCAATTTACCATTAGGAATAGTAACATCACCTAGTCCTTCAACTTTACAAGTCTGATTATTAGCTAACTGAATAGGAATGTTAGCAATATCAGGTTGTAAAGAATCAAAAATTTCTTTATGAGAAGTGACATGTTGTGATGCACCACTATCAACAATCCATTCTAAAGGTCTACAAAGATTAAAGCTACAAGTAAAAGCATGACGAGGATTAGAACTAGTTAAATTGCCTTTTTTATGGTTTGAGGTTTGATGATTGTTACTATGATTCATAGGTTTTTTATCATTTTTCTTTTTAAAACAATTATTGACAAGATGACCATCTTTGCCAACTTAAGAACAATGAGGTTTGGAATTGGAATGATTCCTTTGATTATTAGTATTACGAGTATTATTAGGATGATTGGTATTATTATTATATTTGGCATGAAATTTATTCTTGGAGTTATTTGAATTAGAATTTGATTGTTTGTAATTAGTATTATTGGAACAAAAAGTATTAGTTGAATTTCTAGACACAAATGCATGTTCAGTTGATTTGAGGGTACCAAACTGAATCAGCTTAGCTTCTTTCTATCTTAATAAAGTTTGAAAAATAACATAAGTTAACTGAGAAGTTAAAGTAGGAATAGCAAGCTGTGCATGAATATTAGTTATAAACTGTTGAAACTGTCTAGGAAGACATTTTTTAAGAATAAGATGAATTAAACGAATGTCCTCTAATTGAAAACCTAAAGCCATAATTTGACTTTTAAAAGAATCAAATTTTAAGAGGAATTCATCCATACTTTTAAAATCTGCATACCTAAGATCTTCGAGTTGATCTTGCAATTGTATTTTGCGGTATTCATCGCCACTGTCATACTTGGTTTTCAAGATGGACCATGCATCATGAGCTTTAGAACAGTGAGCAATTAAGACATATAAATCTGGAATAATGGAAATACCAATTAACCCTAAAGCTTCTTCATTTTTAGCTTTCCAAGTATCTTTCTCGTCTTGAGTAGCCGCTGAACCGGGTTCAAGAGAAGGGTCAGTGGCTATTTCGAAGAGATGTTTAAAACGAAAAACAAATGAGATATGAGTTTTCCAAGAATGATAATTAGAATAATTAAGTTTAATTTCGGGAATTAATGTTGACATGATTAAGAAAAAAAATTCTTCTCTTTTTTTGAAAAAAAATCCTTAATTGGAAAATTAGAGGAATGGAAAAAAATTGTTAAATGAGAAAAAAAATTTAAAATTATTAATTGAAAAAAAAATTTATTTTATGTTTTTTTTTTTAAATTAAGAAGATATCTTTTATTTGTTTTTGAATTAATATTTTTATTTGTTTTAAAAAAAAGAAAAAATGTGATAAAAATGTTATAAAAGTGTTGTTTTAATAAATAAAACAAGTTTTTTTGCTTATTTTAAAAGGGTGGGTGGAGTCTTTTGTATGAGGAGCGGAGCGATGGAGGTGACGGTCGCGTGGCAAAATTGGCCTAAAATGGATGGTCGGTGGAGGTAGGTGGAAAAAGGCGGGGTTTCGAGAATTTAAAAAAAAGGAAGATAAGGATGCGGGCTCTGCTCGCGCAGGCAGCGGTTGCCACGTGGCCGGAACGCGGGCCGCACCAAGAAGCGGTGGAAGGGGGGTTTTGGGATAAAAAAACACTGACGTTGAAGTTGCAGGGTTTAGGCGGCGATGGCGGAGTGGCAGATCTCGCGGTGGAGCATTGGAATTTAGCCGCTGACGCGGCAGAGGCAGGCGGCGATGCAGAGAAGAGGGCGTCGGCCACGGTGCAGACTGGTGGCGTGCACGGCGGCGCGAGGGGTTCGTGACGGCGAGAGGGTTCCGTGCGGCGGCGCGGCGGCTCTGCAAACTGCGACAGTTGCGCGCGGCAGCGCGGGGGTGTCTGCAATCGGCGACGGTTGCGCGCGGTGGCGTGGGCCACCCAAAACAATTGAAGATTTTTATTTATTTTTTATTTTAAAATGATCATAGAGAAATGAAGCTTTACAATATTTTTATAAAAACACAATATATTGAAATATGTATTTTTTTTAAAGTGTAAAAAAAAAAAAATTTATAAATGAAGTAAGAAAAATTAGAGAGATATATAAAACTTTACTAATGTAATACTTTTTGTTTTGGTAGCATGCCGTCCAAAACAACAAAAGAAAATTGAAATTTACCAAGAAAACCCTTTGGCGGCAAGCCTTCCAAAGAGGGTTAGTAAAAATATGAAACTTTACAAGAAAACCCTTTGGCGGCAAGCCTTCCAAAGAGGGTTAGTAAAAAATATGAAACTTTACAAGAAAACCCTTTGGCGGCAAGCCTTCCAAAGAGGGTTAGTATAAAAAATATGAAACCTGCATACACAAGATTTGTTAAAAAGAGCTAAAATCACAACACAAACTTCTTCTCTCAATAACGTCTCCAAATAAGGTGTGCTCCAATGAATGGCAACCTTCACCACAAAACTTAAAACAAGGATTAGATAACCAAGCTCTGATACCATGTAAGAAATGATAATGTTGAGCAAGGAACGAGAAACAATCCAAGTAAGTTAAGTGTGAAACAATGTTACCATAAGATAAGCAACTCCAAGAGCATACACCAAGATGGTTCAACAATGGAGACAAGGATTTATAAGGGGAAAGCAAAGAAAACCCCTTGTGAGTATTATGAATGAAGGCAAATGCCTAGAGAAGAGAGAGAGAGAGAGTGTTGGAGCAAAAGTAGCTCAATACAATAACATCAAGTGCTAAGAGTGTTGTTGTGTTGTTATGAAGAAAGAAGGAGGAGCATCTCTTATATAGAGATGAGAGAGGAGTTGCATTTGTAACTCCCATTTCTATGAATGCCACATTCATAATAGGTGTGTGCAAAGTGTCACAATCCTCTTAAGGAGGATAAACTAAATAAAGAAATAAACAAGAGTTGTCCTTACATGTGGAATAAAGGACAAACAATGACATGTCCTCCACATGTGTACAAGTGGACAAACTACATGTAGGGACCCTTGGAATATCCCAATTAAAATATATATCCAAGGAAAGATTAACCTTTCTAACAATTATCAATTTTTTTTTTCTCTTTTTTCATTTTTAAAATAATAAGTTGGTATTTGTATAAACATATACTAATTATATATTTTTTCTTTTGCAACAAAAAATTGAGATTCACATACACTCCACCAACAAGGTCTTTTTATTGTTAAATCTCTAAGTCATTCATTATGCATTTTACACATTTTGTTTTATTATCTTCTAAATGTATATTTTTTCCATTTTTGCAAATATAAGTTTGTATTGAAAAGTTGCAGGGATTAAAAAGAGTCCAAGGATTCAATATCTCTTTTAGAAGTGGATGACATGCATTTTTATTGAACCATAAATAGAAATGAGGATTCAACTAGCTTTGCTCTATGTGCAATATGCAAAGTTTAAGGATGAAAATTAACCCTTCCATGTGAGGATGAACTAAAAGAATCTCATGATATAATGTAAGAAAACAAGAGTAGAGAAGAACAATTGAGAGACAAGCTTGGTCAACCTTTTAATTATTAATAACTTAAGTATAATGGATCTACAATATAATTGTTGATAATAGATATTAGAATTAATCCATAAGAAATGAACAAAAAAAAATGGTTATCATAGTTTTTTCTTTCTTTTTTTCATTTTTAAAATAATTATTTGATATTTGTATAAACATACACTAATTGTATTTTTTTTAGAGCAACAAATTGAGATTCACATACACTCCACCAACAAGGTCTTTTTAGTTTTAAATATTTAGACCATCGATTATGCATTTTACACATTCTATTTTATTGTTTTCTAAACACATTTTTTTCCATTTTTGCAAATACAAGTTTGTAATAAAAAGTAGCAGGAAAAATAAAAAATAGTCCAAGAATTCAATATCTTTTTTAGAAGTTAGTGACATGCATTTGTTATCAAACCATAAATTTAAAAATAAGAATTCAACTAACTTTGCTCTATGTGCAATATGCAAACTTTGAGGACTAAAATTAACCAAGGCATGTGAGGATGAACTAAGAAGATTTGATGATCTTATAGTTATACACTCTCAATTTACAAGTCATGTTCACAACTTAATTATGTGCCTCCTCTTTATTCTTCAAGCTTTAATATAATGCATTTGATTGAATGTTTTTAATTTGATGTTTTGTAATTCGTTTCTAATAAATGTTAAATTATCTACCACTAAATCAATGTATTCCATAAAGTAATATTAAACTATATCATGTTATTTGTACACCCTTGTTTGATGTCTGGACATTTTACATACGTTCCTATGATTTTTTTTTAATCGATGTGATATCTTCAATCCATTAAAACCATAGATGCAATATCTACAAGCCACAAAACCATCACTATCTTGACAAATGCTTATATTGGAAATCTTACTAGTGCAAGCCTCTCAAATTCAATTTGATTTTATTCCAAAAATTATATTTGGTGCATGACCTCTTATTATTTTTATGAAAGGATAATTAGTAGTAAAATTTATTAGAAATATTTAATAAAAAATTTCTTTATTAATAGTTTCATTATTACTGAAAATTAATATTTTTATATAAAATTTGAACTTTTTATTTTCTACAAATGGATCGAAATAAAATGCATTTAAATTCTATATTTAATTTCCTATTGGCTTATCCCTTGAATCTAATAAAGCACAAGTACTAGTAACTAATTTATTGATATGATATACCAATTTCCAAAATCCATAGGTATAGTCTGAATATTTCTAGATCTAATTGTTTGTGTGTTTTTTATCAACATTTTGGATCACACTTAAAGATCCATCATCGATACAAGAGAAATAAGAGAGAAAAATTAATGGATCACAAAGTGTGATGATGAAAAACTTGCACACAATTAGATGATGAAAAGCATCTAGAGTAAACTAATTTATCATTAATGAAACCATACATTCCAAACATCTAAAACACATACTTTTCCTTTGAGACAATAGTGGTCTATTTTTATATCTGCAAATAGTTATAATAATGTAAAATGTTAAACACTATATGCTTTTAATGTACAAAAAGTTAAACATTTTGAAATTTTTTCTCAATTTTATTGTTGTTTTCGATTATAAAATATATAGATCATAAAGAACAAATGCTGAAATTTTAGGAAAATCCACTATGTTATAATAATGTAAAATGTTAAACACTATATGTTTTTAATGTACCAAAAATCAAACATTTTGGGGATTTTTTCTCAATTTTATTGTTGTTTTAGATTACAAAATATATAGATCATGAACAACAAATGCTGAAATTTCAATAAAATCTATTGTATTATAATAAAGTGAAATGTTAAACAACATATGCTTTTAATGTACCAAAAGTCAACCATTTTGGGGATTTTTTCTCAATTTTGTTGTTGTCTCGGATTACAAAATATACAAATCATGAAGAACAAATGTTGAAATTTTAGGAAAAACCATTGTGTTATAATAATGTAAAATGTTAAATACTATATGCTTTTAATGTACCAAAAGTCAAACATTTTGTGGATTTTTCTCAATTTTGTTGTTGTTTTCAAGTACAAAATATACACATCAAGAAGAACAAATGCTGAAATTTCAATAAAATGCACTATATTTTAATAATGTAAAATGTTAAACACTATATGCTTTTAATGTACCAAAAGTCAAACATTTTGGGAATTTTTTCTTAATTTTGTTGTTGTTTTAGATATGAAGAGCAAGTGCTGAAATTTCAAGAAAATCCACTATGTTATAATAATGTAAAATGTTAAAACACTATATGCTTTTAATGTATCAAAAGTCTAATATTTTGGGGAATTTTTCTCAATTTTGTTCTTGTTTTGGATTAAGGCAACCCAGCAAAGGCACAAGGCCCAAGCTACCAATCAGCAAGAATCAATCCCTTGTGAGCTCTTTATGAACCATTCTACTTCACCACTAGACCAAGTGCCCATTGAATGTTTTCAATTTTTTGAATTTTTATCAAAGATACATTCTGTGTGAAAGATAGCTGCATCCCACTAACTACATTGGAAAGTACCCACATAAAGACTAAGATGTTCAATACACACAGTAGAAAGATGTACAATACACACAAGTAGAAGAGCTGCCTAATCGTGGCCCATGGCAGAAATCCAAGTAGGATTGATTGGAAGGGGGAAAACTGGACCATTCCTTTGTATATCAATCTGCAAAGTAAACCGCTTCGTCGTCGCTGTCGCAGTCGGCAATCCAATTAATACTTTCCACACGGTGAAATGTTGATTTAGCCTCTCCGCAGGCAACCAAAAGCTCAACGACTCTTCTCATGCAAGGCCGTCGGTTGGGCACCCTATTAGTGCACATCAAACCCACGCGTAAGACGTGCATCATCTGTTCTACGCAATTAGCGTCCGCTATGCGCTCATCCACTACTCCCATCAAAATTCTGCTCTGTATCCATTCCACTATGTTCACCCCCTCTCCGTACTCCGCCTCTCCCGTCGCTCTCTTTCCGCTCACCAGCTCTAACATCACCACTCCGAAGCTGTATACATCACTCTTCTCGCTCACCTTTAACCTCTCCGCGTATTCTACATGCCACAGTTTCACCCAGAAAAGTTGTATAAATAGATCTAGATCAGAGAATCAGATATTCTATCCAGGATAACTAAATTATTAAGTAAATTTCAGTGAGACAAAGCGTTCATACCTGGAGCTATATATCCATGCGACCCTACATAACTAGAAACAACACGCTCATCGGCCAACCTATCGAGCGCTATGGATTCTCCAAAATCTGCAATTTTGGGCAGAAAGTTCCCGTCCAGCAAGATGTTACTAGATTTCACGTCCCTGTGCATCAGTGGAGGACAGAAATCGTGGTGCATATAACAAAGCCCTTGGGCTGCGCCAAGAGCGATCTGATAACGTATATTCCATGGCAGCACCATTTCTTGCATATTTCCTGGGCCACCATGTAGACAGTCGAACAAGCTTCCGTTGGGCATGAATTCGTATACCAACAGCTTAAAATCGGACTGCTCACTTGATATGAGACAGAGCAGATTTAGGATGTTGGGGTGGCAGATCAAACCCAATGTATCCACCTCCACTTCCAAAAATTTATTCTCCTCCTTTTCAATTCTTCTCTTATGATCTCCTTTTGATCTGCTTCTTTTCCTCATCTTCTTCACGGCTACCGCCTGCCCGTTCTGCATAGTGACCTTGTAAACCTTTCCAGAACTCCCGGATCCAATCATGTTTCTTTCCTTCAAATTCCGGAGGATGTATGAATCATTTACTCGTGTGGAATGAAACGAAGTCATTTTCCACGATCCAGGCGCATCACTTGGTTTCCCGAGACACCAAAAGCACAGATAACTGGAGCACAAGGTTAGGGTAATTACTGTCAGTAGAGTCGGCAACAGAATGGTTGCCAATCTCTGAGGTGGAGAGGAACACGGAGGTAGCATCAAATTCCGACCCCCGCATAGTCTCGGATTGCCCAGAAAGCTTTCCTTGTAAGCCGAATTGTCCAGACCCTCAGGAACTCGCCCAGACAACTGATTGTTCGATAAATTGAAAGCGTGGGGCTTCAATTGTCCTAATTCGGCAGGCACTCCTCCAGACAGCAAATTGTTCGACAAGTCGAGACTGTCAATGTTGCTCCGAAATGCTGGGATCTCCCCTGTGAGTCGATTGTAACTCAAATTGAGCTCATATAACTTCTTGTGCAGCAATATTTCCCCGGGGATTTCTCCTGACAGAAAATTGTTGTCCAACTGGAGAATATTAAGAAAACTTAGGCTTGCGAGCTCGCGGGGAATAGAGCCCGACAATCTGTTGTTGCTCACTTTGAACTCCGTGAGATTTCTCAGCTCTCCAACTTGGGAAGGGATTATTCCTTCCAACTGGTTGCTACTTGCTTCAAATACAAGGAGATTTATCAGCTGCCCAACTTGAGCAGGGATTGTTCCCTCGAACTGGTTGTTGCCTATCCACAATCGAGTCAGATTCTTCGCTTCGCCAATTGCAGATGGAATCTTTCCTTCAAACTTGTTGTCGTGAAGACGCAGCTCCTTGATATTGAATGCACTCCATACGTCACGATGTATCTCACCACTCAGCTGGTTGTCGTAGAGGTAGAGATACTGTAGAGATTGGCAGTCTCCAAATGAGGAAGGCAGGGAGCCATTGAAATTGTTTGAAGAGGCGGTCAAAGCATAGAGGACTCCTCCTATGCACAGATTCTTTGGCAGAGGCCCTTCCAATTTGTTCCCGGTCAGGTCGACTTGAACAAAAGCAGAGTATGTGCCAAAACTCTGGGGCCACAATCCCTCGATTTTGTTGTCGTGCAGCATCAAGGTGGTCAGGTAGCGTAGCTTAGCGAGCCGAGCAGGTATCTGTCCCGTAATCTGATTCTCGCTCAACTGAAGCTCACAGAGATATGTTAGATTGGTAATACTGGCGGGAATTGTGCCGTGAAGCTGGTTGGTGCAGAGATCCAGATAGGTCAATCTTCTCAGTTGGCCAATGTTCGCCGGAATTTGTCCGGACAAGTGGTTCTCATACAAAACCAGTTCTCTCAAATTTGAGAGCCCCATTAAACTGGCAGGAATCTCGCCCCAGAGATTGTTGTGCCGCATATCCAACAACTCCAGCTGCGTTAAATTGCCCAGGAATGCTGGGATTCGGCCTTCAAGACTACAATTATAAAGCAATAACTGTTGCAGCTGCTTCAAATTCTCGAGCTCTGTTGGTACAACACTGGGATGAAGAGGATTGCCGCCAATGGTGAAATTCCTCAGAGACGTCAAATTCCCTACAAAATTAGGGAACGCCCCACTCAAACGATTGTCGTGGAAGAAGAGAGCTTCCAATTTTGGCAGCATTCCAAAGGCTGGAGGAACAGAGCCACTGAAAGCATTGTACGATAGGTTCAATTCTCTCAACTCCCTTAATTCGGAGATACGAGCAGGCAGCGGTCCAGAGAAGTGGTTACTGGACAAATCGAGCTTCCTCAAACGCTTGCAATGTAAGAGGCTGGTTGGGAAAGGACCGCTGAAATCATTTCCTTGGAGGATGAAGGCGGTGAGATTAGGAAGGCCGCATACAGCTGTAGTCAGATTGCCACAAATCAAGGCACCCGTGAGATTAACAGTGGTCACGCTATTTAATGCATCACAGGTAATTCCTTTCCAGGCGCATGGATTTCTGTGAGACTCGTTCCAGTCACTCAGAGCACTAAAGGAGTCCACCCATTCTCCCTTTTTCATTTTAGAGAGTACTACTCCGTCTTCCGAGAGAGAAGTGCAGTACAGCGGAAGCATGAAAAGTAAAATTGTGAGAGCGCATAGAAAGAAAGCGAAATCAGGGCGAAGCATGATTGCCGGATAGAGTTCCAATAAGAAAATTGCTTTCGCAGAAATGAGCAGAGCCTCTTTCAGGTTTAATGCAGGCGAACATGGTAATTTAATAGAAATCCACAGTATTTGAGTGGTTTGTGTAGCTCAATTTCCATAGTTTTTCAATGAACGGTTGTAATCATAATCGCTGGTCAATGAATATCCATTTTCTGCAAGCCCATGGAAATTTCCTTGCTATGTAGAGTTAAATTGACAGAAGTAATGAAATTTCCTTGCTAAGGAGAAATTCTACTCGACTTCAAAGACCTGTTACATTGATTGAGATTAGTCCTACAATTCCCTTTCCAAAATGAACATTAGTGTACGCTCATTACAATAGGAGAGATCACAGAAGTAATTGTTGTTTGGCAGATATAAAGAAAAATCAACTTCAAAACATATTACATAATGAAAAAGACTCGAAAGCATGGGTTAAAGTATACGGTGGGGGCTAATGTTTACTAGGTTTTGTTTTGCATTTGTTCGGCCTCGGTCTCTATGCAAAAGTAACAAGTTGCGCTATACTACGGTCCGGCAATTATTATTATTAGTTCCTGCCTAGGGTTGGAACTTAAATGGTGATTAAAACTCTTACTAAGAGCCAATAAAATTGTTTCATTTAGTCCTTTAATAATATCATTGCAAGGCTTTGCTCACAAAATATGATCGATGGTTACCGTCTCACTGCCAAATATGAATGCTGTCATGTTTGCACTGCCCAAACAGAAGGCTTTGCAAGTTTCTATGCGAGAGAAGGAGCGAGTCTCAAAGCAAAATATTGGAGTTACCGTTACTGCAGATGGACAGCTGGCAAGTTTTGCTAAAAGGTGGGAAAATATCGAAATGTTTTTGCAGAAGAAGATGTTGGGGTTACCATTCTCATATGGCTTTAACAGTTGGCATTACGGATTTCTCCTTACATGCAGGCAAGACATGTGTTGTTTAGTTCAGCCTGCATCCCTATATTTTTAACATGAAATAATAATAAAAGGGAGAAGCATTCCGCACACAAGAGGCGTTTCCATCGATGCATGGTGAAGAATCTCTTAGGATGGCATGGGCAGCGAGAATCCTGAGCAATGTAGTGAAGAAAAAATTCCATTTGATTTGCTGGAAGATGTAACTGATTTAGCAAATAATAGAAAAGGAATGCAATATTTCTCCTGAGGCAGATAACCAACAAGATATGGGCGTAATGGAAGAAAATATGATCACAAACACAGGTATGATCCCTTGTCAAGATGCAAAAATACATAAAGATACGACAGAAATAGAGCATCTTCAAGTTGAAACAGAAATAGAGTATCCTCAAGAAGAAAAAGAAACAGGACATCCTCAAGCATAAACAGAAAATGAAATAGAGCATCCTCTTAATAAGTCTTATCTTGCACGTCTTACTAGTTAAGTCCCTATTGGCCATATAGACCTTATTGCCGTAACAATATAATATGATTTAAATCCGGTTGCGACAAAAACTTGTAAAATCACTCAAGTTTTTCAAGAACAGGATATACCACCTATTCCAATGCACAGTTATGGTAGGGCATCACTCAACTCCATTTAAGTCTTTTGCGTGCAATCTATTTATGGTTATACAGAGTTCTTATTTTTAAAATAATTTTTTCTCATAATTAAGTAATTTTTTATGTTGATGAATCATAATTGTAGGATATCACATAAGAGTAACAATCAATTTCCTCTGTCCACCTTGTCCACCTGCTTTCTTTCTGATGATCAACTATTTCTAACCTAAGTGATTGATTTTCAAACCAAGTGATCTATTATGAGAATTCAAAGACATTTAGAATTATTGGTTTTAGAGCAAGGCTAGTTAAATTGTTTATCTTGGTGCCCCTTTTAATTAGTTTTAGTTGGTAGTTAGGTTATGATATTATTAGTTGCTATATAGTTAATATTTTTGTATAAATATTTTAATAATTGTAAATTTAGTTGTTATAACTATGTTTTTTACAAATGCTCTAATAGTTGTGTACTATTGAATCAATAGGGTTGCACAATTTTTCTAATTTTTTTTTTCCATCTACAAGACATATAAATGAATTAATATTAACACACTTGATAATACTTTAGTGCTATTTTGATTGCTAAAATGCAATGGATGGATTATTTAACATGGAAAGAAATATTGAACAATATTGCTTCCCTTATCATTTAAAATTTAGTTAGACTTGATCTACGGCTTATCATTTGAGATCTCTCTCTACTCTTTATCATCACTAATCATAAATCACAAAATGTGATAAACATTGTTGATGAAAAGTAATATTGACATTATTGACGATAAACATTTACAAACTAACAGATCTAATAATAACAAAATGATAATCTCTTGTTTGAGAAAATTCCATTACAATACTTTTGTCTTATTTTCAATAAAAGCCCTCCTAGGGTAATGACCATGTTTTACTATTATGATGAGCAAGAAACTGCATTAAAAATAGTTAAAGCTATGAGCACTTTGTAAATAGATTGGTCCAAGAGTTTCTATCAAATAAGAACCATAACTGATGAACATTAAAGTTGAACAAGTTTTCTTCCTTTTCATATCTAATATTTACAAAACTCTTTCTTGAAACTTTGATTGACAAAAAAATTATTATAAATTTATATTATGGTTTTATCCACTTTCTCTCTTAAGGACACACAACCTACTTGTGAAAGGTGGAGCACTCTTTGTTCCCACTTGTGAATTTGTCACCATCTTTCCTAATTTCCAAGTCCTACCTACTCGCCTGACATTTTTTATGCCCTTGTATACAAAGGGTATGTAAAAATTTGTAGACAAGAAATCAGATAGTAGCTTTTAGAAGAAAAAAAATAGCCCACTAAATAATGAAAAATGTTTTACATTTGACTAAAATTGTGATCAATTATGTGCCATTTAGTTATGTGAAGTTAGTGAAGAAAGTAAAGTTTCTAATTTACTTTTCCAACTTAGGGATTTAAGTTAGGGTTTCTTCTATTGTGCATCCTATTCACTTTGATCGATCAAATTGTATTCTTTTTAATAAGTGCATATTTACTACCGATTATGATTAACTTTTAAATATAGTTGTTGAAATTGTTATGGGATGAAAATCATTGTGATAGTGCAAAAGAATTATATGTGTACATAATTGGCAAATTATCCACTTTCGCTAAGAATTTGGAGAAAAACTGCTTGACATCATAGCTAAAGGCAACATGCGATGGAAGGGCATCCGAGGGTCAAGGTTGTTGACTTAGATGTGAGTTTTGGTCAAGATTTACATTCGGGGGTCATAACTTTTGACTCAAAAGTGGGTTTTGGCTGAATTTTATAGGTAGTTGCAATAGGAGGAGTTATTTGGATTGTCGATCAAGCTTAGCTTGATAGGTGGCTATTTCGACATTTTTTCGGGAGCCTAAAATCTTGTCTTGACCTCCGAATGTGGCTTTTTGTGTTTTTTCCAAAAAAAATTTAAAGTTGTTTTTATAATAAATTTGAAATCATATTTTCTGATTTTATTGATTAGTTGGCAATTCATCTTGCTTTAGTTAGGGGCTTTTCTTGGGAAAAATCGGGGTTCATAGGATGGGTTTTAAAAATGACCAAAAATAGAAAAATCCATTTTCCCAAAAATCTACCAAATATGGTAATTTTTGGAAATGTAATAAGTAGGTGTTTTTTTTCATTGTAGATGCAGAGTAGACTTGTGAAAGTTTTAATAAAGAGTTATGGTATTCTGAAACATCTATCTTGTGTCAATTTATGAAATATTCTTTAACGAGATTTGGTTACATCAACATGATGTATGGAATTCTTGTCATTTACATGGTGCAACTCATTGTTTATCTACCATTCATGTGAAATACTTTCAATGATGGAACAATCCCAACACTACAACTTATTATTCCCCTCTTCTACAATTATTTTTACCCTACTTCACACAAACACTCTATATGTAATTACTAAGTAAAAATAGTATGGGACATTAATTTTCCGTTTGCTTCAATGATTTTGTGACCATATTTTGTAAATCCTTTCTAAAATGCTAAATTAATCCTCAATTTTTTTTAAGTAACATCAATAAGGGTTATCCACTTTTAGTCACTTTACCTTTGACTAAATTGTGATAGTAAAATTAGTGAAGAGAGTAAATTTTATAATATTCTTTTTCAACTTAGAGATGTAATTTAGGGAGTATATTAAAAAATTTAAACGTAATAATTAAATAATTTTTTTTGCCATTGGAATGAGGAGACATTCATAATGGATGCAAATTCACCATTAGGTTGTTAAAAATATTAATAGTCATGGTCTTCCAAATATTTTTTCCATTTAATATGCAATCTTATCATTTTGGGAAATGAAAATTTATATCTCAATCTTTGTGGGATAAATGGGTTTAGAGTGAGGCAAATGCATGATCTTTGTTTACATACACACCTCCACCTAAAGTAGTAGGAATCACAATGTCTGCATCCAATATTCAAACAAAAAAAAGGTTACTTAGATTTGTCTCTTTCTTTCAAGAGTTTGATTCCAATCTATATCAAGAATAAGCATAAAATTTAGTTTGGGTTTATGACAAATAATCTTAAGGTTATAGAAAATCAATATCTTGGTGAAAAGGTAAATCGTAGGTGTAAAAGGTGTACAACTTTTTCTATGAACATTGGTCTAGAATGAACATTTCTTATTATGACCTAATTCAACAATTTCAAGAAGTCACATTGGTGGTGATATAGACCTTTATTGAAGAGCATAATGTATGAGGGCAACATTTTTATTTAATTTTGTTTCCTATCTTTTTTAAGGTGGAAATTTGACATAGTTATGTCATTTTCCAAGTTCTATTGAGTTGTGTATGCCCATGTTGCATCTACATCATGCTTACAGTGGTGGAATTTTTCTTAGATTTGATCAAATATCTTTTCCATGTAATATAATGGTTTACATCACAAATCTCATACTAAAAAAATAAAGAAAAATATCCCAATTGTTTAATGTTCCCTTTTTTAAAATGTTCTATGATAGACTAAGTTCTAGAGGTTATACATTTCCATATTGCAATAAAAACTTGTCTTTGTATCAAAACTATACAAACTTCAAGGCTATTTTAGGTACTCTAGTGCCAATAGTTCATTAAGATTTTATGTTATTATTATTAGAATTATTTTTATTAAAATAAATGATATTATCTTTTAACTCTTGAAAGATATTAATTATGGACTTAATTTATATTTAAAATACTTTTGCCACATTAAGAGAACAAGCTACACACCTACTTTTAAAGTACTAATTGTTAAATTGCTTACTTTCTTCAATTCATGAAAATTATGGTCACTTATGAATTATAAAATTTGACCTTATAAGGAACAAGAGAATAATTAATTATATCTTTTCATGGATGTGCTATGCTTTTTTAGGACTCACAAAAGCTATGACTCTATTTGATGCTACTATGTAGTAGATTACTTTCTATAACGATACATATTTGTAGGCCTACATTTTTTTAAACTTGTTATTATGCAAATCTTCATTTATACTTTTAAATTAAATACCTATCGGCGTCCCCCTTTACCTCTTTTCAGTCCAAGTGCTAGTTTTAATTCTTAGACATTAAATTTGTGGCGAGTGGGGGGAATGGTGGCATATTGTGGAGAGAGGTGGGGAGATCTGTGCAAAGTAGTGTATGGGGCATTTGGAGTCTATGACATTGTCTTTTATTAGCTTATCACTAAGGGTGCCATTTTAGGTGACCATTCACAAATTTAGCATTTGAGTCACATTGCATTGCATATCTTGCAAATCATGTTGGCTATTAGATCCACCAAGTAAAGTTGAGATTTTTATTTCTTATGCCCAATAAGTAAATCTATTTTGTTCCACTCTTAGAGCTTCATACCAAGTTAATTAGTGTAATTTGTTCTAAAGTACTATTTTAATTTCTTAAGGGAGAGGAACTAATTGTACCACCTTTGTGACATATGGTTGCTTCCACTTTTGATTTGATTTTAAGAAATAATAATAAGACTTTCAAAGAAATGAAAATAGAATTGTGAAATCTTTAACAAATATTGTATATGACTTCTTCGCAAAAAAATGAGCAGGATTTCAAATAAACAAAATTTTAAGTCTTAAAAGACTTATGTTTCATTCCCTAAACTCATTCTGAATCAAATAATGAAGCTTCTAACTCTTTATATCCCTAAAAAGAAATCATTTTCAGCTATCTCTTGCCTTCAACATTTGGACAAAATGATTGACAAGTAATCCTTGGGGAAGTCTCCATTAGTGACAACTTCACATATCAAATGAAGGGAATAATGAACTCCAAACTATCTCCATAGAGGTCACATGCTTAAAATAAATAGTGTTTCAAGAAAAAGTGAGTCTCAATTTTGTACAAATGTTTTTGATTATTGTTCCTCATCATGATTAAACATGAAGTATGATCCAAAATATTTGTAAAATTAAATAAGTTCATGTATATTTATCATCTAATTTTCCTAAAAGAAGAGAGCTTCTAATTTTGGCAGCATTCCAAAGGCTGGAGGAATGGAGCCGTTGATGTACCAACTTTGTGACATATGGTTGCTCCCACTTTTGATTTGATTTTAAGAAATAATAATAAGACTTTCAAAGAAATGAAAATAGAATTGTGAAATCTTTAACAAATATTGTATATGACTTCTTCGCAAAAAAATGAGCAGTATTTCAAATAAACAAAAGTTTAAGTCTTAAAAGACATATGTTTCATTCCCTAAACTCATTCTGAATCAAATAATGAAGCTTCTAACTCTTTATATCCCTAAAAAGAAATCATTTTCAGCTATCTCTTGCCTTCAACATTTGGACAAAATGATTGACAAGTAATCCTTGGGGAAGTCTCCATTAGTGACAACTTCATATATCAAATGAAGGGAATAATGAACTCCAAACTATCTCCATAGAGGTCACATGCTTAAAATAAATAGTGTTTCAAGAAAAAGTGAGTCTCAATTTTGTACAAATGTTTTTGATTATTGTTGCTCATCATGATTAAACATGAAGTATGATCCAAAATATTTGTAAAATTAAATAAGTTCATGTATATTTATCATCTAATTTTCCTGAAAGAAGAGAGCTTCTAGTTTTGGCAGGATTCCAAAGGCTGGAGGAATGGAGCCGTTGAAAGCATTGTACGATAAGTTTAATTCTCTTCACTCACTCAATTTGGAGATACCAGCAAGCAACATTACAAAGAAGTGGTTACTGGACAAATCAAGCTTCCACAAACACTTAGAATGTAATAGGACAGTTGGGAAAAGACCATTAAAATCATTGTCCTCAACGATGAAGGTGGTAAGATTAGAAAGGGTGCATATAGAAGAAGTTAAGTTGCTAGAAAATAATGCATGAATAAGATCAATAGCCATAATGATGTTGAATTTATCACAAGAGATTCCTTTCCAAGCACATGGATTTTTGTGAGACACATCCCAGTTGTTCAGAGCACTAAAAGAGTTCAACCACTCTCCCTTTTTTATTTTAGATATTATTATCTCGTCTTGTGTGAGAGAAGTACAATACTAGGGAAGTAAGAGAAGAGTTGAGAGAACATATAGAAAGAAAATGAAATCAAGGTAGAGCATGATTACCAGATAGAGTTCAATTAATAAAATTTATCTCGTAGAAATAAACACAAGCTCTTCCAGGTTTAATGGAGAACATGGTAATTTAATAGAAATCTCCAATATTTGAGTGGTGGGTATGTGCAGGATCAAGTGTGCCAAAAAGTGGCAATGTGAAAAAAGTGGAGTTTGAAAACATCTAAAAGTGTTTCAAAATCTGCTATGGCTTTTTTCCACCCATCTTGATACTAAGGCTAAAATTTTTGGGCCAAGCTTATTGAGGTATCCGATCGGTAATTAGGTATCCGATCAACTATTAGATACTCGATCTATTATCAGGTACCCAATATCATATCAAGTATCCAATATGAAATCAGATACCTAAAACCTACAACATAGATTTTTTTTAAAAACTTGAGAGCTATTTTGCATTGTGTTTTTTGGGTTTTTATTGTTGTGCTCCATTTTGGGTATTAGATTTCTGAATGAGTATCAAATAAAGGTAATTTTTTTGTGTCTTTTTATGATTTGAATGAATATTATTATAAATTAGTTATTTTAAATAGATTTTGATAAAGATTAGGTTTTTTTAGTTAAAATTGTTGAAATTTAGGTTGTTTTTAATAGAAATTAAGTTTTCCAAATTAATAGGTATGGCTAACCCAAATGATGATATAGAGCCAGGAAATAATGTTCCTCATAACCCTCCACCAAATGATCTAGTACCCCCTCATAATTGTCCACCAAATGATCCCCTACAGCCTCAAAACCATCCTTGAATTAAAGATTTGATATTTGGAAATCTCACATAACTAAGGGTTTTGCATACCACATATAACAATATACCCACATTGGCTCCCATGTTATCCATGTTAAAAAACATAGTGGATAAAGTTGAAACACTTACCAATGAAACAAATATTGAACTCTTCACTAGCATGAGCAAATGCATGCCATGTTTGATGATGGGTTGGACTATGATGAGGTTGCAGCCCTAAATAAAACTAAAGATGATATAGTTAGCCTTTTTGCAAACCCAAAAATTGGTAAACTAGTAGATCGCACAAAGCCCAAATTATCAATTAAATGGTGTACAAATGAGGCTATACATGCAAACTTTTGGGATTGTTGGTGGATGGTTTTTGACAACCCTACACATAGCAATTTAGAGGTACCATTCTATTTCATTAAAAAAATGTATGCCAAATTTGTGTTGCACCTCAAGGTGAACTATTGGAGCATGAGGCCCAATGTGGATGTAGGAGGAGCTCCTCAAAATAGACCCTTTGCCTAGTGGAAGAAAGCTTGCACTTTTTTCCTCGCTACTAATGTCACGCCCCCTCCTTGAGTGCAGCATCCTAATATCATTATAGAGGCTAGCTCTTAAGCTATTAGAGAAATTCATAGATCAAGTAGCCTATTGATTACCCACGCTAGATTAGTGTTGCCTCCCTATGTTGATGATGTTGGCGTGAGTTCATCATTGATGAGCTCATCACATGTTTGTGCACCCCATACTTGCATAATATGCAAGAATATTTGTTTGGGTCTCATAGATGATCTTAATAACTATCGATTTGTATTTGAGGAGGACGATATACCAAACATGCTTACTAAGACTACACACCTTGACATGTGAAGGAGGGGCATGTAGAGGCATGTCATCCTACTATATCGATACGTGTATACATTTTTTTGTTACAGCATATGTGATTTAGAGATAATCTTTATAATAGAGCAATTTTAACCAATACTGAATTATACATGTATGTGATCTTCTTTCATGTTTAGTTGATGACTAAGGAGGACACTCTTGGCTATTTTATTTGGTCAAGTAAGATATCTATGATGTATTAAGTTCTGTTCTTATTATTTTTCTATATGATATTAGAGATTATATGGTTTCTAATCTTTATTTTCTCTTGTAGGTATCACCTGTCAGTGGGGGGTAGAGTGCGGGGGTGAGGAACAACCCATTGATGAGGGAAAGGTAATTAGGTTCTTTTAAAGTGATTAAATATCAATGCATTCTTGTAAGATGTTTGTGGTAATAAAATTTAATTACATTCTTTATTGTATAGGGTGTGGCTACTAGTGATGAGTCTAGGTAGATTCAACATAGTAGACCCTTTAGCATTTCCATTCACAATGAGAACCCCATTGTATGTATAAGTATCATTTATTTGTTATTTTCCTTATTATCATAAATAAATTGAAAACTGATTTCCATGATATTAACAACTAATATTTTGTATCCCATAAGAAACACCTAGTGCATAAGGGGCTAGATGCCAGAGTTTTGTATCTTTGCTTACACAACCATTATATCCAGAGGAGGAGTCAACAAAGGTAAGTTGTAGTTTGAATTCTAGATTATATGTTATAAATTTAGTATGCTATAATTTACAATGTTATAGTTTAAGTTTTTGATTCATCTAATAAACATACTTGAACATATACAAGCTATAATCAATGAGGTTCAAACATTCTTGAGTATGAAAGGACTCCTAATTGGCATAGGAGGTCGATGAGAGAGGTATTTATGATGAAATTTTAATATTGTAAATCTTCATTAAAAAAATGACCATCATGCATTTGAGTAATTCAATGTTAGATACATAGAATCATATAAATTTAGTAGTCTAACTTTGGGTTTTCCTTTTATGTTTATGTAGGAGGCATTAGATCCACGTAGTGTAGCGAAAAGGCAACATATTAAAGAGAACAAATTTCCACAATCTATTCTATTGTACTGATATGTTTATGGATCTGATTGTGTTAAGATTTTTACCATCAACGTTTCGAATCACACTACATGATCCATCATCAGGATGAATAGGAAGAGATGCAAAAAACAATATGGTGCAGATAATGGATGACCCAAAAAGATAAAGGGAATAGGCAAGAAGGAAAGCACACACCCCGAGGTTGAAGAATGAAAATAAAATAAATAAAATAAGAAACATTAAAAAGGGGTAGACAGAAGGACAAGGGGCCAAAAAGGGAACACTCCCAAGGACAGACTAGAAAATAAATAAAGGTGTCAAAAGAAGAAATTATGAGAATAAACAAGTGAAGAAATAAAAATATAGAAGAAACCAATGAATAAGATATAACTAAGAGCACGCCTAAAATTTTTTTACATAGACAAAATATAACAAGAATATAAAAGAAAACAATCAAATACACATAAGCAAGAGACATGCAATGGTCAAAGATGACAAATACAAACTAGTTAATATATATGCGACTAAATATATATATATTAGAGAGACCAAACAAATAGGTGTGTGTATAATATTATGCGCCAATGTGTGTGTTTATATTTTGAATGGATTATATATATGTATGTATGTATGTATGTATGTATAAAACATGTAAGTATATTAATGTTCAAATGCATACATAATCATATATAAATTAAAATACATACATATTTGTACATTAATATATATAAATACACACATATTCATATATATATATATATATTTATGAATATATGTATTCATATGTATATATATAATATATATGAATATGTGTATATGTATACATAGTTAGATTGTGGTGACTGATCAGGAAAGTACTGTACATGGTAGCCGACATGGTAGCTGACATATTATGGCCGACATATGGCCGACATGTTATAAACCTAAAGCGGTTTAATACTTGTATAAAAGGGCTTAGGGTTGGGTATTTTTTATAATGTTGTGATACAAAATTGGTTCTTGCGGTGGTATTGAGTTGTAAGGGATTACGGATTGTAATCAGGTTGTAATCACTAGATTGTAATAAGATCGGACTTGCTGTTTGGTGGACGTAGCCCAGGGATTGGGTGAACCACGTTAAATCTTGGTGCCTTGTGTTCATTTCTGTGTGTTCTATTATTTTCTGTTATTGGTTATATTTGCATGTAGTTTTTATTTCTGTCCGTGGTTTATCCTAACAGTATATATATATATATATATATATATACATATGTATGTGTGTGTATATATATATATATATATATACATAACAATGCATTATTATATAACATGAGTGTGTGCGAAAGAGAATGTGAATATATACATGAGAAACTATATAAAGTAGACATAAAAATATAAAAATAATAAATAAGAAATAAATATGTGCGAGAGATGATATATATATATATATGTGTATATATATATATGTATATATATATATATGTATGTATATATGTATGTATATATATGTATGTATATATGTATATGTATATATGTATATGTATATATATGTATATATATGTATGTATATATATATGTATGTATATATGTATATATATATATGTGAATATATATATGTATATATATATGTATATATATATGAATATATATGTATATATATACATATATGGTCTCTAAATAAGTATAAGAATAAATCATATAAAAATCAAAATAAATAAGAAAAATAAATGTGCGAGAGTGGATGTATCTATAAATAAGAATAAATATATGCGCATGCTCACACAACTATATACATGAAAACCCAAGCTGAATGAGAGGAACACCACAAAGAGACAGAGACAGAGACGAGGCAAGGAGACAAGGAGGAAATGAAAATAATGAAACAAACAAGAAAGGAAACACAAACTAAAGAGGCCAGGACACTAGAAGAACACCTAAGCCTGAGCCAACCAAAAGGTGGTGTGCGAGAAGTGTACTCCTAGGAGCTAAAGCTGTTGCTAAGTGACCACCAAGACCTAGACACCTAAAAAGACCACTACACCAAGATCACAGAGAGCCAAGCAAAAAGCACGAATCAACAAGAAAAGAGGAACCCAAAGGAACAACCACCAACAACAAGGCAGAAGGAGAGGGGAGACCCACTGGAGCACAAGTAGAGAAGAACAAAGAGGGAGTAGGAGACCACCCAGGGGGAGGGGAGCAAGCAAGTAGGAGGGAGAGGGGGGGAGAAAGAGGAAGGTCAACCAGCGTGAAGTTGGTCTCTGTCACATGTGACCAGCATTGGCTTCCAAGAGGGGTTAAGGTTCCAACCATCATTGCGATTAAGGTTTATGGGGTGTTTGTAGATCTCAACAGCTTCTTTGAGTTTCCTTTTAAAGAAGTTGTCTTCCTTGACAAGGACTTGAGTGTCTTCCAAGCAAATGTGATGCTTGGTCGTGAAGGAGTGCTCAACTAAGGTAGATTTGCACACTCTATCGTGTCTAATGTCAGTGACATGCTCTTTGATCTGGGTGTGGAATGAGCGGCCCGTTTCACCAATATAAGGTGTGCCACAGGAGCAGACCACTTTGTATACCCTTGAGTTATAAAAAGTGTCTCTAGAGTCCTTGATGGGAGGAACAAGGTCTCTAATCTTGGAGAGGGGTTTGAAGGCTACACGTAGGCCTTTCTTCATTAGGATCTTGGCAATTTTGTGGGAAAGGCCTTCTACAAAGGGGAGAGAGGCATTCACCACCAGAGGGGGAAGAGAGGGGTTGGGAACAGAGGGGAATGGTGGATGGACTTAGCTTGGTTGAAAGCCCTAGATATTTGTTTAGGGGAATATCCATTGAGCTTAAAGACTTTGCAAAGGTGGTCAAGCTCAAGGCTTAAGTAATCATTATCACAAATTATAAAGGCTCTCAGAGCAAGGGTCTTGAGAATGCCCAATTTTTGGCTAGGATGGTGGTGGGAGGAGGAGTGAATGTACAAGTCTGTGTGAGTCGTCTTTCTAAACACACGACGACCCAGAGAGCCAAAAGGTTTTTTGATGAGGAGAACATCAAGGAAAGGCAATTTATTATCAAACTCAAGCTCCTTGGTGAAGGATATGTTAGGCGCTAAGTTGTTGATGTGTTGTTGGAACTCCTCTAATCTGTCAAGCCCATGAGGCCAACATACATTAGTATCATCAACAAAATGCTTCCACCACTTAGGTTGAAGAGGGAATGATTGAAGGGCCAATTCTTCAAAATGTTCCATATAAAGGTTGGCAATGACCGGGGAGAGAGTGGAACCCATGGCCACACCATCAACTTGCTCATATATGACCCCTTGGAAGGAGAAGAAAGTGGATCGAAGGCACAACTCAACTAAACTTGCAATCTCTGTGTTGGTCTTACACTTTATGATTTTGATTGAATCAAGAATTGGGACCTTAGTGAAGAGAGAGACAAAATTGAAACTCACCAAGACATCATTACTATCGAGATGAGCATCCTTAATGAATTCGATAAAGTGTGCCAAGTCTTTGACAAAGGAATCAGATTTGCCAGCCAAGGGAGAGATTAATTTGGCAAGATGGGTAACAAGAGGCTACATATTGATCATCCACCAATAGAATAAGATAGTATAGTTGTCATAGGATGTGTCATGAGATATTTTGAGATAGCATACGCCACATTCTATATAGAAACATTGATATTATACACATTCTGATAGCATGATCAGCCACATTTTGTATATGGATCTATGTATTTTGATATATATTTGCATAATTTATCTATGGATACATGAACTTTGATATATATTCTATGGATAAATGTATTTTGATATATATTTTTGTCATTTATGTCTAGAATGATAGACATATTAATTTAGTATAGTATTGTTCAATTTATTGTGGATCATGTGTATTGTTCATGTTTATCGAATATCATTCATTTTAATCATGTTTGTTATATTCGATTTAAATGTAATAATTTGTGAATAATATTTTAACAACCCTTACTATCAAATTTTGATGCATTTCTTAATTTGAAATGATATCATATATGTTTAATTTGAAATTATCTATGCAATCCCTTAAGACGTCACTATGGTTCACCTGCTCAAATGCACTTAGAGCACCTTGGAGACTCTTCGGTACAGGGTGGCCATAAATGATGGCAGCTCTCTACAGCTAGAACAAGAGTGTCACTAGGGCTCACTCGCCCATCTAGAGCTAATGGCACTGATAATTTGATGCCAAGATTAGCGATTTCAAATTAAATTACAGATGCAACAATGAACTAAGGCATACTGCAAGTTTTAACATTGAGCAAGATCGTTATGCCAAATCTAAACATAATGTGATCTCTCAAAAATGAGATATGTTATAATAGGCCTTGACATGAGTGTCCTACCACATTTGACATTTCATCGATAGCCCCCACGAGCTCTAAGTTACAACCCTCAAAAGATCGACCTCAAAATGCACTTAGAGCACCTTAAGACTCTTCTGTATGGGTTGGTCACAAATGATGGAAGCTCTTTGTGGTTTAAAAAAGGATGTCACTAGGGTTTACCCACCCATCTAGAGCTAATAGCATTGACGATTCGATGCCAAGATCAGCAGTTTCAAAGTTATGTAGTGATACACCTATGAATTGAGGCACATTGCGAGTTTTGGGATTGAGTGAGATTATTGTGTCAAATCCAAAAGAAATGTGATCTTTTGAAAATAAGATAGGTTATTGTAGACCTCTCAGCATAACCATCTTGTATCATTTGACGTTTCATCAATAGCCCTAATGAGCTCCAAGTTACAAACCTCAAAAGATCAACCTCAAAATGTACTTAAAGTACCTTGGAGACTCTTCGGTATGAGGTGGCTACGAATGATGGATGCTCTTCATGGTTCAAAAAAGGGTTTCACTAAGGAACACCTTCCTGTCCAGAGCTAATGGCACTGATGATTCGATGCTAAGATCAGCGGTTTCAAAGTTACACAGTGATGTACCTATCAACTGAAGCACACTACAAGTTTTGGCATTGAGCGAGACAATTGTGTTGAATCCAAATAGAATGTGATCTCTTAAAAATGAGATAGGTTATTTTAGTCACTAGAATGACCATCCTAGAGCATTCAATTTTTCATCAATATCCCACATGAGATCAGAATTACGACCCTCAAAAAATTGACCTTGAAATGTACTTAGAGCACCTTGGAGACTCTTCGGTATGGGGTGGCCATGAACAATGGAGGCTCTTTGCGGCTAGAAAAAGGGTGTTACTAGGGTTCACCCACCCATGTGGAGCTAATGGTGCTAATGATTCGATGCTAAGATCATCAATTTCAAAGTTACACAGTGATGCACCAATGAATTGAGGCACACAATAAGTTTTGGCATTCAGTGAGATTGTTGTGTCGAATCCAAATGGAATATGATCTCTAAAATGACATAGGTTATTGTAGGCCTTGGCATGACCATCCTATACCATTTGACACTTCATTGATAGCCCCCATGAGCTCCAAGTCGACACTTGGAAGATCAACCTTGAAATGCACTTAGAGCTCCTTGGAGACTCTTTGGTATAGGGTGGCTATGAACAATGAAGCCTCTTCGTGGCTAGAAAAAGGGTGTCACTAGGGTTCACTCACCCATTTGGAGCTAATTGAACTAATGATTTGATGCCAAGATTAGTAGTTTCAAAGTTATGCAATGATGCACCAATAAACTAAGGTACACTATGAGTTTTGGCATCGAGCGTGATCATTATGTTGAATCCAAACAGAATGTGATCTCTTAGAAATGAGATAGGTTATTGTAGGCCTTGGCATGACCATCCTATAGAATTCAACATTTTATCAATAGGCCCCATGAGCTTTGAGTTATGACCCTCAGAAGATTGACCTCAAAATGCACTTAGAGCACCTTGGAGACTCTTCAGTACGGTGTGTTCGTGAATGATGAAGGCTCTCTGCAACTAGAACAAGGGTGTCACTAGGGTTCACCTTACCATTCGAATCTAATGACATTGATGATTCGATGCCAAGATCAATGGTTTAAAAGTTATGCAATGATGTACCTATGAATTGAGGCACACTACAAGTTTTGGCATTGAGCAAGATCGTTATGTCGAATCCAAACAGAATGTGACCTTTTACAAATGAGATAGATTATTGTAGACCTTGGCATGACCCTCCTATATCATTTGACATTTCATCAATAGACCCCATGAGCTCTAAGTTACAACACTAAGAAGATCAACCTCAAAATGCACTTAAAGCACCTTGGAGACTCTTCTATACGAGGTCGCTATGAATGATGGATGCTCTCCATGGCCAGAACAAGGGTGTCAATAGGATTTTCCCACCCATCTAGAGCTAATGATGCTAACAATTTGATGCCAAGATTAGTAGTTTCAAAGTTACGTAGTGATGCACCTATGAACTAAGGCATATTGTGAGTTTTGGCATCGAGCGAGTTCGTTATTTCAAATCTATATCAAATTTGATCTCTCAAAAATGAGATAGATTATTGTAAGCCTTAGCTTAACCATCTTATATAATTTGGTTTTCCGTTGATAGCCCCCACGAGCTTCAAGTTATGACCCTCGGATGATCGGCTTCAAAATGTACTTAGAGCAACTTGGAGACTCTTTGGTACAGGGTCATGAACAATGCAAGCTCTTTTTGATTGAAACAAGAGTGTAACTAGGGTTCACCCACCTATTCGAAGCTAATTATGTTGATGATTTGATGCCAAGATCATCAGTTTAAAAGTTATGCAGCAATGCACATATGCACTAAGGCACACTATGATTTTTGGCATCGAGAGAAATTGTTATGCCAAATCCAAACAAAATGTCATAAATCTCATATCTATAGCATGATGAAATGATTTGGCTCTCATAAATTTCATATCGTGATTTTTCTGTAGCATTTGACATTTCATCAATAGCTCCCATGAGCTCCAACTTACGACCCTCAGAAGATTGACCTCAAAATGCACTTAGAGCACCTTGGAGACTATTTGGTATGGGGTGGCAGCATATGATGGAGGCTCTCTACTGCCAAAACAAGGGTATCACTAGGGTTATTATTATATAAAAAAATTATTTTTTTACCTGTCTCAAGTTTTTGGCATTGGGAACAGTGCAAGTTTGGTTCTAGTATGTATTAAAATCGTCATTTTTTAGGTCCCTCCACATAAATTGCATTAAGAAAAAACATCTTTGTTTCTTACATTAAATCAACAAGTTTACATTTACAATATCTCAAGTGTTTCATCATTATTACATCAATACACAACTATCAAAAATTGTAGTGTCAAAAATCATAGTGTCAAAAATCGTAGTGTGAAAAATAGAATAAACTTTTCTTCATTCTGCTCCTTATTTAGTTTTTTATCTTCATGCATGGCTACTCTTATGATGTACCTACATTCCAATACCATATAAATATTAGTAACTAATTCTATTAAACAAGATAATCATCAATTCATTGAATCATTATGAACAAAAGAACATAAAAAGTAAATATATCTAGTCGGGTGTTCCTGTAGGGTCCTCTCTTTGTTTTGGGGTCTCTAATAGGGCTTCATGATCAACATTAGTAATAGTAAAATGTTCTTTTACTTTTGATCTTCGTTGATGCTTCAACAAATTCACATTTGTTGGTATAATAACATGTGAATATATGAGAATTATTTTGTTCTTTTAATAGTCTTAGAATGTAGGAATTCCATTCCTTCTAAGCATGTATGTCTACAGCCATTCCAACAACAACAACTAAACCAATAGGATATGTGAATCCATCATCACTTGTGATCAGTTTTGCAGGCTTTTGTTTACCTCTTACAAAATGTGCTAACCAATAATCTTATTTCTCATCATTCCCCTATGGTGAAACCAATGCAAAGACATGTCTTGGCTGAAGAAGATTCGATAGATGGTTATGCTCAAGTGAACTTTCCATGTCATCATTTCTGATAGAGGGTATGATAGATGATGGAGTAAGATTATGTGGAGCTCATGTGTCCACCCACTCACTTGACTCACAGTGATCCCAATCACACTAAAAACAACTAGGACAAAAGAAAGCTAGTTGTCATGTCCAAATGGTCCATGTACTAGAATTAGAGCTTCAGAATGAATGCATTTTTTATCAGTCTCTTACTATAGCACAATCTGATTTATCACCTATGGACCCTTCCTCAACCAACCAAAACAACCTACGTACTACTGAATCAAGTGTCTCCCTTTGTGATAATGTTGAATTACACCAATCAACAATGCTACAAGCATCAAGGAGCTCTGCTCCTGAATTATTCAGTTACTCCTTAACTAGAGCTCTCTTCACATATGTCCCTTCTCCATCATGTTCCCCTTTCCCATGGCTGGCCTCAAAAAACTCCAAATATGAGGCACCCCTCTCTCTATGTGCATCCTATACAACCAATAAAACATGTGAGCATTCTTGAATTGACCTATTCAATTATCTGACCAAATGATATGTCTATCCATAACAATGTCATACTTTTGTAAGAAATCAAAAAAATTCTTGAAAAAATGTTGCACAAACTCGTGAGAGTGAGATCTATCATCACTCATGTAAAAAATGGTACTCTCTATTAATCTTTCAATTATCTTCCACACTATCAGGGGAATGTCTATATGTTATGTGGACTAAAATAGCAATCTGAATGGACTTGTAATATTGAGATTGTGTCTCATTTTTAGGCTACAATACTTAGTTATCTACAAAGTCAACAACTGGTATAATAGTGCAAATGAGAAAGGTTTCCCTACACATTCTAAATTGTTGATCCAACCACTGAGACCTATGACTATGCCTTGGATGCTTATAGAAAAGGTTTTTCTTCAAATCTAAAATAAAACTAGCGATGTTGATTTCTTTTGCAACCAATTCACATCCAAAGCCCATTTCTTCAAAGGTGTTTCTTTTGCAACCATTTTTTTACTATTGTCCTCCCAAGATCTTGTTTGCACCCCTCATAGAAACATGTGTAAAACTTGGATAAGCCACCACATTCTAAACACTTCTCATTTAAGAAATCATTTCTATAAAACAAACAACTATCAACTCTACGATAAAAAAATTGATTTATTAATCATGTTGATGATTTTGGAAGCCCACTAGCACCACAATTCTCCAACATTTCTTTACTATTCAAGGTAGAATATATGGAACATAATAGTGCATGGTACATGAAAAACTCCACATGATATTTGCAACAACAGGTATTTCAAATTTTAAGTGGCACACAATAAAATGGTTTCAAAGATTCAAAAGCCCTTTGTGATATATGCAATCTTGGATGACTCTCTCTATGTTTTTTTTTAACATAGTTTGACTTACCTAAAAATAATGCTTAGGATGTGGCATGTGGTCTCTGATGCCAATTCTCAACTTCAACACATCTTTAGCATTGGGTGATTCTCTTGAGCTAGAGTGCAAAAATTGTGTAATTTCTTCCTTCACATCATTAGATAGCTTCTTATCAAAACATGGAAGTCTCCCACCAAAAGGGCATGTTTCATTTTAAAAGGATCATCAATTCTCTCTCGTCTACTAAGTGCTCTTCTCAAAGTAGTATGATTTAGGTTCAAGTCAATACAAGTTTGTCTCATATATCTACCCTTTCTCAGCTGATGACTTACCAAAGAGGTTTTAATAACCCTTCGAGAAGCTCCCTTATCTTTTTCCCTATTATTTTTCCCAATGCTATTGAGAGCACTGAAAATATTTTTCACAACAATGGCATTTCTTTCCAATTTTTTATTAAGATGAATTTTCAAATTAGAAAGCATAGGTCTCATCTTTTGTATCTTTAATAATTGCATAAAATGTTGACATTGCTCCACCATTGTCTTGTTGCCGAAAAACATCTTATATAGTCTTGAAGCAAATATAATTGAATGGTTCTTTGTGATTTTCTTTCCTTCCAAATTGGTAATAATTGTTTCATCAATTTCAATTATCCATTTTGGTGTTCTAGGACCTTCATGTTGATTATAATTAGGAGATATGTAACGTTCATGTGCTTCTTCTTTTTTTGACATGGTCAATCATGCAATTTACATTATGAACTAGTAAATTTTCATTCTCCAAATTTTCATTCTCTAAATTTTCAATCCCAGCATTATCACATTATCAATTGGTACATTTTCATTCCCCAACTGCAAATGTTCATAATCTGACTCTATGATTTCACCTTCGATCAATACATTGTCAACTTCATTCACATTTAACATTCCTTGTCTCTTTCTTCGGTGATTTATCTTGTCCCTTTCCTGATATGGTTCAATGTCTTCGTTTGATACCTTCCTTTTGCATTTAAGCTTTTGAAAACCACTTCTCCCCATTCAGACAATAATATTACACACCTAATCATACATTATAGCAGTTTCTTTGAACGTATGGGCCCTAAGAAATTATTTTTCTCCAAACTCGTGAAAATGACCCCCAAAAAATGTGATTGTCATGTTTGCAGTGACAAAATATTTTGGAAAAAGTGTGCAAGTATTTTGGGTAATTGATCCCATATCCAATACCCGAAATGGATGCCAAAATTTTACAGGGAAGTCAAAATTTGGCAAGTATGGGCAATGTGAAGAAAATTGTATATTATTATATATTATTATTTTATAAAATATAATATAGTAATGTATATGACTATTATTATTATCAAATATAATATCATAATATATATAATTATTATTATGATTATTATTATTATTACATAGTCATATATTATGATTACTACTCTAGGTAATATATAGTCATATATTTTAATTTTCATATAATATAGTAATGTATTACTATGATTATTATTACTATGATATTATTATTATTACGGGGTCATAGGCTAGGGTAGTCCATATATAATTGAAAATGGTCCCCTACGGATCTATTTGATTTGATTAAATGTGTCAAAAGGTGTCATAGGATAACATATGGCCCCTTTCGACCCATTTCATGACAACATATGTCCCTAGGAGTCCTAAGACCCCTAGGGACCTATTTGATTCGATCAAATGTGCCTAAAGGGGTCAGAAGATAACCTATGACCCCTTTCAATGCATTTCATGACAACATATGTCCCTAGGGGAACCTATTTGATTTGATCGAATGTGTCAAAAGGGGTCATAGGCTCACCTATGACCCCTTTCAATGTATTTCCTGACAACATATGTCCCTACGGGTTCGAGGACCATGAGGGACCTATTTGGTTTGATTGAATGTGTTGAAAGGGGTCATACGATAACCTATGACCCCCTTTGATGCATTTCATGACAATATATGTCGCTAGGGGTCTTGGGACCCCTAGGGACCTATTTGGTTTGTTCAAATGGGTCGAAAGGGGTCATAGGTTATCCTATGACCCATTTCGACACATTGCATGACAACAAATGTCCCTAGGGGTCCTAGGATACCTAATGAACTATTTGGTTTGTTCGAATGGATCGAAAGGAGTCATAGATTATCCTATGAACCCTTTTGACCCATTTTAACAAACCAAATAGGTCCCTAGGGGTCTTACCCTATGACCCCTTTTGATGTATTTCATGACAACAAATGTCCCTAGGGTTCCTATGACCCCTAGGGACCTATTTGGTTTGTTTGAATGGGTGAAAAGTAGTCATAAGATAACCTATGATCCCCTTTGATACATTTCATGATAACATATGTTTGTAGTGGTCTTAAGATCCGTAGGGACCTATTTGGTTTGATCAAATGGGTAGAAAGGGGTCATAGGATAACCTAGACCCCTTTTGACGTATTTCATGACAACATATGTCCTTAGGGGTCCTAGGACCCCTAGCAACCTATTTGGTTTAATCGAATGGGTTGAGAAGGGTCATAGGATAATCTATGACCCTTGTCGATGCATTTCATGACAACATATGTCCCTAGGTGTCTTAGGACCCTTAGTGACCTATTTGGTTTGATCGAATGGGTCAAAAGGGGTCATATGATAACCTATGACCCCTATCAATGTATTTCAGGACAACATATGTCCCTAGGGGCTCTAGGACCCCTAGGGACCTATTTGGTTTGATCCAATGGGTCGAAAGAGGTCATATGATAACCTATGACCCCTTTTGAAACATTTCATAACAACAAATGTCCATAGGGGTCCTAGGTCTTAGGACCCCTAAGGACCTATTTGGTTTGATTGAATGGGTCAAAAGGGGTCATAGGATAAGCTCTGACCCCTTCCAATGCATTTCATGACAACATTTGTCCCTAGGGGTCCTAGGAGCCTTAGGGACCTATTTGGTTTGTTTTAATGGGTTGAAAGAGGAAATAGGATAACCTATGACCACTTTTGATGCATTTCATGACAACATATGTCCCTAGGGGTCCTAAGACCCCTAGGGTCCTATTTGATTTGACTAAATGGCTCGAAAGGGGGTATAGGATAACCTATGACCCCTTTCAATGTATTTCATGACAACATACCTATTTAATTTGATCAAATGTGTTGAAAGGGGTCTTAGGATAACCTATGACCCCTTTCGATGCATTTCATGACAACATATGTCCCTAGGGGTCCTAGGACCCCTAGGGACCTATTTGATTTGTTTGAATGGGTCAAAAGGGGTCATAGGATAACCTATGACCCCTCTTGATACATTTCATGAGAACATATGTCCCTAGGGGTATTAGGCCCCCTAGGGACCTATTTGATTTGATCAAATGGGTCGAAAGGGGTGATATGATATCCTATGACCCCTTTTGACAGATTAAATGACAACATATGTTCCTAGATATCCTAGGACCCCTAGAGACCTACTATATTTGATTGAATGGGTATCCTAGGACCCCCTTAGGACCTTTTAACACATTTAATGACAACATATGTCCCTAGGGGTCCTAGGATCCCTAAGGACCTATTTGGTTTGGTCGATTGTGTAAAAGGGGTCATAGGATAACCTATGACCCCTTTTGACACATTCATGACAATAAATGTTACTAGGGGTGTTAGGACCCCTAGGGACCTATTTGGTTTGTTTGGATGGGTTGAAAGTGGTCATAGGATAACCTATCACCCCTTTTGATGCATTTCATTTAGGACCCCTAGTGACCTATTTGGTTTGATCAAATGGGTTGAAATGGGTCATATGATAACTTATGACCCCTTTCGACACATTTCATGACAATATTATATTTAATAATAATATAATAATATATAGTTTAATATAATAATAATATATTACTAGATTATATAATAATAATAGTCAGTAATAAATGGAGAAATGGTGAGTAGAATAAAAAAAAGAGAAAAAGCCAAAAAATATGAAATATGTTCATACAGCTAGACAATACTCCCACATAATCATAAAACCTAAAAATCTAGGGCATTTGAATTTAAGTAGATTGACCAATCATGGTTTTAGATGCTCAAAATTGTAGGAATGTGCAGATGAATTTAGACATGCAGGCTCATCTTATTCAGTTAAAACATCAAATCATTTTGCCCCTTTATCAGATCTACAGGATTAAGAGGTTGGGAATGTTCAAGGTCACTTCCGTAAGTGGGGAACCATTCACCATTCTGACCAACTCCTGGAAAAAGTAATGCCAATAATTCATTCAACAACTAGCCTAGACAAGTAGATCTTTGTCTTCAATTTAATGAAATATGCCAGCCTCAACCTGAATCCCATTTACACTCAATAGAAGGGTTTCTCTTTCAATTCATCTATAGATTATACATCCCAATTGAAGGATTCCACATCTACAAAATCATCAAACACCTACATTCCTCCACATTGTAGGGTGCTCCTCAATCTTCATCCGAATTTTTCTTACCCTAATTCCATTGATCACACTCTAGGAGATCATGAAGACAAGATACTCATCATCAGCAATCAAGATAGTGAATAAAGGTAGCAAGAATTTCAAGAGGTTAGTTTGTTTACCTTTTGGAATGGCCTTAAAGTAGAGATATATAATCTGATTGACTGGTTGATTGGTTGGAGGACTTTTTGTGGCTATTAGGTGAGTACTTCACATTACTTTGATAGAATAGCTTTTATACATTGTAGTGAAGAAGGTGTGACGAAAGAATTTCTTATGGAATCTAACTATTTTTTAAAGGGTCATTCAATTAAATTTTTTGACATGATTCCAAACTATAAAGAGGTTAATTTAGATTTAACTATTCCAACATGTTTTTCCATTAATTTGATCCCTCAAAAGTTAAATTAAGTAGGTATTATTAAAAGGAATGGAAGATCATTAGGAGAGTTGATCAGTTTGGATGCATCATTTGAAAGATGCAACAATATAAAACTTTTAATCAAATGTAAAATTAACAAGACAAATCTTAAACCAATAAAATTAATCACCAATAGATCAACATATAATTTAAACTTTTAGAAATATGAGGGTAATATTATAGAGTTAATTAGACTTGATGATGAGTGGAAGTCTTCCTTCAGAACTTTGCCAGAAACATCAGATCTCAACAAATCTCTTTCCATGATCAGAATAAGGCATATGCTAATGTTGTAAGAAGAGTATGAATCTGAAGAAGTTGTATCAAAGAGCACAAAAGATACATCAAACAATTCAAAGGAAGTAAAGCCAAAAGAGGATGAAGTAGGAAAGGGCAACAGTCCCACACTCTGAATCAATAGAAGTCAGCAGGAAAGAATTAGAATATCTCCAAAAAATAACAGAGGGAGTCTCCATCTAGATATGATCAATACAATAGATAAATGCAAGGATAAAATGTCCTCTTCATAACTTTTGGAATAGGAAAATACTTTCTTCAGGATGAAAAAGTCTCCCAAATCAAATAATAGAGCTAAGTTACAAAGCATACTTGTTGACGCTAAAAAATAGAAAAATAAAGGAAAGAAAGTCAAGAAAAAGAAAGATGTCATAAAGTTAGAAAGTGAATAGAAGATTTTATCAAAATTCAATTTTGAGGGTAACAAGATCTTATCGGGTTCACAAAGGAGTATTGATGATATGGAACATTCATCCTTATTCAAAGAAGTTTCAGGAAAGGCAGAAAGCAAAGCAAATGAAAACCAATCAAAGTCACAAAAATAGTTGTGTGAAGAAACATCTGTAGCATAACTAATTTAAAGAAAAGATTCTCCCAATAAATTAACCAACTTATAGTAGACTCCTTCTCCAAAAAGAGAATATTCTAAAAACAAAGTTAAAACAAGTCTATCGGAACTATGCAAGTCAAAAGACATTCCTATTAAAGACTTTTAAGGTTTTGTAAATCAAAAAGTGGACAAGATTAAAGAATTAGAAATAGATATGCTAAAAGAGGAGGAGAAGGATTAAATAGAAAGGCTTTTAGATGAATTGATCTAGGTATTCAATTTTTGATAATGAAGATAGCAATAATATATCTCAAAAAGAAGAACTTTTGCAAAAGGTATTACAACTGGGAGGAGAAAAGTACACTTTTAAAGATCTCAGAAGGGATCTATTATCCTTTGAAGAAGAAAATAAGACAAACAAAGACATAATGACATACAAAAGAATATATTAGGATGAAGACAGAGCTACCATGGTACACCAATGCTTAACAACACAAATATTTCAAGAGCTAGATAATGATGAAAATGAGGACAAGGGGAAAAATAAGTTTGAAACAATTAAGAGTGCACAGAAGAATTTGGAATAGTTGGGCATAATAAAGAATCAAGAAGGGTTCGAAGCTCCTAATTATGGTAAGATTACATCTAAGAGAGGAAGAAAATCGCTTAAGGAACTTAGAGAAGTAGATGGTAAAGCTCAAGAACAACAAGAAAATAGCCAACTTTTTAACATAGGAAAGGGGAAGAACCTTCCCAAGGAGCCATGAAGATCACAATGTGGAATGCTAGTGGTCTCAATGCCCCTAGTAAAATAAGAATACTAAAAAATAATTTTAAATTATTTGAATCGAAAATTATACTATTACAAGAAAGTACACTGAATAAGACAAAAGGAATTAAGTCAAAAGTTAGGAAACAAAATTAGTATAATGCAAGAATCTGTAGGTGCATTTGAGGGATTAGGGATCATTTGGAACCATAGGAAAAATATTTTATATATATTAAAATCAAACAATAACTGGATTATTTGTTTAGTCAAAAGCATGAAATCAAATCTCAAGTTTATTTTAATTAACATTTATGGCCCAGTATGTAATATAGAGAAAAAATTAGGTTGGGAAGAAATCAACCTATTCATGGAAGATTTCTAAAAAACCTAATAATTCTAGGAGGAGATTTTACTACTATATTAAATTTGAATGAAAAAAATAGGGGAGCTCAACAGATCCCCCAATACTCGAAAGATTTTAAAAATCGGTGCACGTTTAATAACTTAATTGATATCCCGTTCAACAATTGGATTTTCACATGGAATAAAAAATGGAAGGATTTTGCATATATTGCTAAAAAATTAGATAGGTTTTTTATCAAAGGAGATTTAGAAGTAAATAATCTAAATATTCAATTCTCGATTCTTTTGATTGCTGGTTCTAATCATTTTTCTATCAGGTTTGAACTTTTCAAACCTCACAAACCTATTAGAAATTTGTTTAAATGTGAGAAAATGTGGTTTTTGGACTATAGCTTTCTAGAAAATATTAAAGAATGATGGTCACAAGGTAATTTTGAAGATTTGAAAATGTTTATTTTTGTTTCGAAAATGAAGATGCTCAAAGAAAAGATTCTTAGATGGAACAAAGAACACTTCAATAATATTTTTAAAGAAAAATTGGACATTGAAGATAGATTAAAAGAATTAAATTTAGAAGTTATTAAGGATGACATGAATAATGGCACTTATAATTTAGAAAAAGAACTACTGGCTAAACAAGAAGAAATTATGAGCAAGGAAGAAATCTTTTGGAGACAAAAGTCTTGAGAAAGGTGGCTAGAGGAGGGAGATCAGAATACTAAATATTTTAATAACATGACTCTCTATAACAGAGCTAAGAGTGAAATAGAAAGTATTAGAAATCATGAGGGCATATCAATAGATAAACCCAATGAAATTGCAAAAATCTTTGTGGATCACTTTCAAAAAATAGTAAACAATTTTGAAGGCTCAAATAGAGAAGCTGAAGCTAATTTTCTTGAAGTAATACCTAAATTGGTCACCCCAAAGGATAATAAAGCTTTAAATAAACCAATATCATTAGAAGAAGTAAGAAAGGTAGTATTTAACATGAATTCAGAAAAATTGCCTGGTCCAGATGGATTTTAGGCCTCTTTTTACCATAAATGCTAGGATATAATTGGTATAGATCTTTGGGAGGTGATCGAAGCATTAATGAAGGGTGGATCTTTGTTATCCAAAATTAACTACTCCTTTCTCACCCTAATCCCTAAAAAGCCAGAGCCTAAGACCCCAGGAGATTTTAGGCCCATTGCATTATGTAATACCAGTTATAAAATCTTTTCAGAAATATTAGCAAACAAACTCAAATTAATTCTCTTGAAGATCATTTCCTAGGAACAAACAGGTTTCATCTTGGGTAGAGCTATTTTAGATGGCATTTTAATCATTCAGAAGACAATTCATTCGACCCTAAATAATAAAGAGGCATGTATGTTCATGAAGCTGGACATCCAAAAAGCCTATGATATGGTAGATTGGCGATTTCTTTGCAAAACTTTAGAAGCTTTTGGTTTTTCCCATCAATGGATTAATCTTATTTTCAAATGCAACTCAACTACCAAGATTTATATTCTTATAAATGGGTCTCCTAAGGGCTTTTTTGAGATTTCAAGGGGAATAAGTCAAGGAGATTTTTTGTCCCTATTTTTATATATCGTTATGGTAGAAGCCTTTGGGAGAGCACTAACAAAAGCATATAATAAAAAGGAAATTAAAGGTATCACTATTACTAAAAATATCCCTAACATAACTCATCAACAATATGCAAATGACATGGTTTTGCCATGCGAAAGCACCCAAAAAGAGGCAATTAACTTAAAGACCATAATTAAGCGATACATCAAAGCCTCCAGTTAAAAAGTGAATGAAGCTAAATCAGAAATATTTTTCATTAATATGGAATCTAAGGTGGAAAATCAAATTTGTCATATTATGGGATACAAAAAAGGTTCTTTCTAGTGCAAGTACCTTGGTATAGAGCTAGAGAAGGGTGTGAAATCAGGCAATGTTTGGAATAATACTGTGAAGAAAGTGGAAGTAAGGATTGGAAGCTGGACATATGGCTCTCGAAAGTAGGTAAGAGCATTAAGATAAGTTCGGTTTTATCAGCTATTCCAACTTATCCACTCTCTTGCCTTCCTCTCCCTAAGCATCTTCATCACAAGTTTGAGGCTAAACTCATTAATTTCCTATAGAATGATTGCAAGGAATAAAAAAAGCTAGCCCTCATAAATGGGACACTATTTGTAAACCCAAGGAATATGGAGGGTTAGATATTAAGAACCTTCAATGGAAAAATGAAGCATTACGGGCTAAACTGATATGGTGCCTATATGTGGAAAGAGAGAAAAAATTGGCCAAGATTTTGTATAATATGTATCTTAATGTGGAAGACCCCATTTCAATTTTTAGAATGAAGACTCTTCCTAAGGGCTCAAAAAGTTAGAATTTCATGGTTAAATGTCACCATGTTGTAAGAAAATATCTTACTTGGGATGTTGGCAAGGGAGAAGATGCACTTTTTTGGGAACACACGTGGGATGGACACCCACCGATAGACAACAATCTTGTCCCAATTAATCTGAAAGAAAAACTAATTAGTCTATGGGGAAGGAATGTTGGTGATTATAAAATAAAGGCTAATACAAAAAATCATTCTACATGGATTTGGAAACCTTTGGAAGAAGTAGAATTGGATAATGCCAAAATCAAGGCATATGAAAAAATTATCTTTACAAGGAAAGTTAAACAAATTGAGAGGAATGACAAACTCATCTAGGTGGCATCGAATGATGGTGAATACAGTGTGAAAAATTGTTATAAAGCACTAATCAATTCAAAGAGATGGAAGGAGGTGGAAATCCCACTTAAACTCTATTGGGATCCCACTTGTTTGCCAAAAGTAGGCTTTTTCTTATAGTTAGCATTTCAAAACAAGATTTTGATGATAGATAGACTTAGTAAAATAGGTATTGTAGGCCCATCAAGATGTGTTCTTTGAAATAATTACAGTAAAAATGCAAACCATCTACTCTGTAAATGTCCATATTATCGAGTATGTTGGGAATGGTTCAATTAAAAATTAGGTTGGTTCTCCCCATTCTCTAAAAACCTTACTGACTTCCTCAGTGGATGGCCTTCTTATCTATGTAAGGGAATCTATTGTAAACTTTAGAATATTAGTCCCTCCATCCTTATGTGGGAAATTCAAAAAGAAAGGGATAGAAGAATTTTTACTAATAATGAGATGAAAGAAAAAGAGCTAATTCTAAAACTAGAAGCTAGCATAGTTGAAACTGTTAATTCCCATCTTAGGAAGTCAAGAATGGAAGAAGGTTACTTTTCTTTCTAGGATGGCCTAATAAGAAAGACATGGCCTAATCTAATTAATCCTCCTCTCATTTACTTAAAGAAAAGTAAGGAGGCAAGGGAAAGTTGTAAATGGTGTCCTCCTTTGAAGGGTTGGGCAAAGCTTAATTTTGATGGAGCAACTAGAGGCAACCCAGAGCAGCTTGAATTGGTTGCATCATCAATAATGACACAGGCCAGTGGATAGCTAAAAAAGCCATGGCCATTGATTCTACTTCTAATAACTTGGCAGAGCTTGCAGAATTAGAAGAAGGATTAAAAATATGCCAATCTTTAGGCTTACCTGAATTCATCATAGAGGGTGATTCTCAAATCATTTTAAATGCAATAAGGAAAAAATCAACTCCAAGTTATGTTCTCAACTCGAAGCTATAAGTCATCCACTTGTTATATAGGTTTGAGGATATTAGGATATGTCATATATATAGAGAAGGTAATAAAATGGCAGACCTTTTAGCTAATAAAGGCGTTGATGGTGCCAACTTACTAGAATCTCGAAAGGGACATCAACTCTAAAGGTTTTCTCTTTTATTAATAAAGCACTTATTTTCATCATGAAGTTATATTCGATACTAGGTTATAGGGATATGTAGGTGAGTTAGATTAGGTTTTCCATATGTTTTTGATAGGTTTCATGGGGTATAGTTCTGTTTATCTCACCTTACTTTATAGATAAGAGGTGAATTAATTAAGTGATTAAGGGATTCATAGTTGGCATGATTTAGTCTTCAAGACTATTAAAGATTTGTGGAGTGACATTATTAGGTTTACTGACAAACAACGTTTCCTGTTATTAAAATTTATTATATTTCTAAGCATGATGTTAGGATAGTCATGTGTTAAGTAATCTAGATAAAACATGTTTATCAATCATGACATGGTGAAGGATAGCTTGTTCATCAGTTTAGGTCTTTCTAGGATCTTCTACAGATTTTGGCTTTTAAAGCTTCCTATTAAATCACAGAACTTAGTCACTTTCAGGTTGTGTTTCTGAGATTGAAGATGGTTACTAATATTTGTGTATTTCACACCTCCAAAGCTCAAA